>JAODAL010022805.1:0-63945 GCA_025379985.1 Phyllomedusa bahiana
GTTCCACATCTCCCCGCTCAACAGTAAAAAATCCCTTTCTTTTTTTTTAAAGGGATTTTCTTTCCTCAAACGTAGGGGATGCCCCCTTGTTCTAGTCAGTCCTGGGTATAAATAAATCTTTAGCGAGATCTCTATATTGGCCCTTAATATATTTAAACATATTTATTATGTCACCCCGAAGCCGTCTTTTCTCTAAACTAAATAACCCTAACCTTGCTAATCTTTCTGGGTATTACAGTCCACCCAGTCCTTGTATTATTTTTGTTGCCCGCCTTTGTACCTGTTCAAGCTCTACAATGTCTTTCCTGTGCACTGGTGCCCAAAACTGTACACAATATTCCATTTGTGGTCTAACCAGTGACTTGTATAGTGGGAGAATAATGCCCCCCATCATTGCATCTATGCCCCTTTTAATACAACCCATGATCCTATTAGCCTTGCGCTGCTCTTGACACGGGGTGCTACAGTTAAGTTTTACTGTCCACCAGGATTCCCAAGTCCATCTCCATGTCACTTTTACCCAGCGTTTTTCCATTTAACATGTAATCATGTAATGGATTTTTCCTCCCCATGTGCATAACCTTGCATTTATCAATGTTAAACCTCATCTGCCACTTCTTCTCCCAGGCCTCCAACCTATCCCAGACCCTTTGAAATTTAACACTTTATCCTCTATTGTGGGGATTCCTTTACAGAGCTTATTTATCATCTGCAAAGATCGATATTTACTGTGCAATCCTGTGTAAGATCATTTATGAAAATATTAAAGAGGATAGGGCGCAATACTGAGTCCTGTGGTACCTCACTAGTAGCATCCATTACGAATTGCAAATTTTGAGGGTGATGAGAGACCAAATTTGCTTTCAAAAAGGTTGGTGTCTGGCCCAATACCTTTATCTCAAAACTATAACACTAAAGTACAATAAACCGACAGTTTAGAAATCTGACAATAGAAAATCTGAGCTGTGAAGACTATGGGCACTGGTTTACAATCGGATTTTTACAGACTCTAAATAGTGAATTCGCTTAAAGAATCCGACCAAAAACCAGTGCCATGTAGACATGGCCTAATAGTTACCAGAGTGGTGACGTCACAGGCAGCCTGGAAGCCTTTGTTAGGCTTCCAGGTTGTCATGAAAGCCATTGGCACCCGCGATTTTGCCACAAGGAGGGGCGATGGAGACAGAGGGAGAAGTAATTAATCAGCTGTGACTGGAATGATCTCCAGTGCAGGCTCATGAGCAGAGTCTGTCAGCTACAACTAGGGATCGTTCCCATCAACTTTGGATGTTCAGAAATGTCCAACTGCACAATGGGGTTAGTGGAAGCCAGAAGGGCAGTCAGTGTTCTCTTTCTGCGAACACAGAAAGTTAGCCTGTGTGAGAGTACCTTGTGAGCTGGCAGGGAGAAGACCTCAAGTTGTTAGAGAGGGATGTCTATTGTTTAGTAAACATTAGACAGGCAAGGATGTCATTATGTTGTTATTCTTTAGTTAAATTTTACTTTTTGCATGGTGACCACACAACAGCTTCTACCTATCCAGTTGTGTTTGACCTGCTTCATATGCAGAAGACACGTGTTCTTTGACCCCAGCAAAGGCGTCACATAGCTGGCACTGAAACCAATACAAACGTTGAACTAGGGGAACATTTAAAATGCATTACTGCTATGCTTTATATATGAAAAAAGGTGTTTTGCATGTAGTTTGATCAAGATGCATATGTCCACGTCAAACTACCCTTATCAGGTGAGTCAGGTGAGTTTTTAGTTACTTTACCACACTAATAATTAACATTAACAATGTCAAGGGTTATTAGAAAACATCTCAACTCAAATTCTACAAGTGTTTAAAAGTATTAAATGTTATGTAAATAGCTCATCCTAAGTGGCTTCTGGGGCAAATTTAACTATATATGTTTTTTTTTTTGTTTTTTTTTAGCCAGAAGAATAGTTATTCACATTCACAATAACCAGTCCAAGTGCACCGAAAATGTAGATTCAAAATCCATGCAAATACACTATGACAATTAAACACTGAACTACAGATCTTGTATGACATGATTCCATTAAACATGAAGAAAGTACAAAATGTTCTATTGCACAACAGTCAAACTAAATTTAAATGAGTAAAATGATATCCGTAAGAGAATATAATCATCCTGGTAATCTGGCTGCGACCCAGAAACGTTGTACAAACTCAAATTACTAAGGGTCTTTCATCACATCTAGAAAATTTTCCTCACCTGGCACGACATTGGCATGGGTGTGACATTGAGAGCAGTGGCTTTTATAAATGCCACCTGTTCGAATAGGTAAAATTTGGTATTTACTAAAGTACCTTCCGTTTTAGCTTGTTGAAGAAGTTATACCGACTTGTCACCTGCAGGAAGTTGGCTGGATTTGTTTTTATAGCCACAGTGTCCCTAAATTCGTTATTCTATTGTATGAAAAATGCCATATTAAAAATAAAGCAGTAACACAGTAGCACTAGCCAGTGAATTGTGAGCATGTAAGATGTGAGGAAATGTGCAGTATAGCAAACAGCAATGTTATGATGTCGTTGCTTTTACAAGGTGCAAAATGTTAGTTTGTGCGATCATGCAGCATATATTGCACCTAATTAAACAGACTGAATTTTGGTCTCATGCACTATCCTACTGCTAATTTATTCAGCACGACTGCCATAGGAAGACTTGTAAATGTTGAGGATTGTTGTAATGTGACATTTTGTTAGTGAGTCCTTGCATAGCAGTAATTGTTACCGGGCGGAGATTAATGCCTGAGCTGTGTGGTCTGTGTGACAAACAGCTGCTGTAAACAGCAACAAGAATTGGACAGCTTAGTTGTGCTGAGCTGACACAGAGAGAGCTGTGGACTTTGTCTTGGGGCATAACTAAAAGCTCATGGGCCCTGGTGCAATAGCTTAGCTTGGAACACCCCAAGTGCCACTTTCGAGTTGGAAGGTGTCTGTTGTCCACATAGGTGCAGGTCACATATATCTGACTCTTATGGTATATGCTGTTTACACAGGTTTAGGCAGGGCAGTGTCTTCCATTAGGCAGGGTAGGCAGTTGCCATGGGTCCCCAAGAGCACGGGGACCTGCCTGGGCAGACGCCCACCCTGCCCAGTGAAAACAGGAGCTCGGGGCTATGTTCTTTCACTGCCGGTCTGCCAGTGCTGCAAAGAGTCATGCGCCGGCAGTGAAAGCTGGTACCTAGCAGCAGGAGAGGAGGCAGTCCTTAGCCAATGCGGCAGGTCCAACGGCTTGATAACATCAAGCCGCTAATGCCAGATACTAGCTCCAGCAACCAGCTCCTCGGTGAGGGTAAGTGAAGAGGTGAGTACCACATTTTTTTTATTTTTTAGAATCAGGCAGATGGGTCCATTCAAACCTATAGAGGCCGTATATCTACCTGCAGGGGCTGTATACCAACCTACAGGGGGCCACACACCTGCCTACAGGGGCAGGACACCTATCCACAGAGAAAGCCAAATACTTGTTAACAGAGGCCTGTATACCTCCAAGGGATATATATATACACACACACACCTACAGGGGGCTGTATACCTGTCTACAAGAGGCTGTTTATTTAACCTACCATCTACATGGGGTGTATGCCTACCTATCTACCTACAGGGTGCATACAGACATAGCAGAGTCTAGCTTGTCTGTGATTTCAAAGCTTTTTGTGTTATCTGCTCTGATCTGTAAACAAAGGCCATTGGAAAGCATTGAGAAAGTAGAGATAACACCCTGTGCCGTGATTATCTGTTCTATTTGTTCTTTATAATTCTGATACATCTCTGAACACCTACCTTTCTACCTACAGGGGGCTGTATATACCTACAGGGGGCATATATACTTACCAATCTCCCTACAGGGGGGCATATATACCTACCTATCTACAGGGGGCAGTTATACTTATCGACCTATAGTGGGCCTATTTACCTACCTACTGAGGTCTATATACCTACCTACTTAATGGTGGGCAACATTACTACCTACTTAATTAATGGGGTGTAGAGGTAGGAATTGGTAGGGAGGTGCTGTAAAAGTGAGAAGTCTAAAATGTTTGTGTTGCAAATTCTGCAGGGATGAGTTGTGGCCGTAAGCAGCCATCATGGCGGTCTGGACCGGATGGATAAAAAAAATAAAAAAAATGACTCATCAGAGAAGAGAACGACTCTTCAGAAAAGACATCTGTGAGTCCCAGGATGTCAGAAGTTATTTTTCTTCTGTGTTGGATCAGTGCTGTTGTCACTATCATGTGGTGGTGAGTTGAGCTGCTGTCTGACCTCTATGTGGTCTCTATATGGTGTTATTGTAGGTTTTACATTACTGTTATCAATGCATATATTTGTTCCTGTGAGTGGTTGTGTTGATTGCAGTGCCAGGGGCCCATAATGCTGTTAAGATGGCCCTGGGTTTTGGAAACTAGGGTCAGAGAGCTACTAAGAGCTTGTCAGGAGGCCAAGAAGAAAGAGGTGTTCTGGCTGGTTAGCACTACAGAGACTGGTACATGTAAGCACTGTGCTTCCCAACAATTCCTCTCCATAGCTCAGCTAAGCACTTGTAATGTTGCAGGGGCTCATTGTCTATGGCCCTGACCATAATGCTGTAGTGCAAGGTCTTTGTGACCCAGCAATGCAGCTACAGCAGCCATTGTGTGTGGTGATGGGGGTCTATAAGCCACCTTCGCTCCAGGGCCTGTTGCAAGTGCAACTACTTCAACCCCGATGATGACCCCACTGAGGTACCAAAGATGGGGTGACAAGTTTGTTATCAGTGCTTGATGTTTCATAAAGGATTCTTTGCCCATTTCCTGTATGTTTATCATATTCACCAGGATACAAATATGTGAACTGATCTTCCAGCACTCGCATAGGGAGGAATCCAAGGATGATTTAACGTAAAACGTACATTTTATTAGAAACTGCTTAAAAAAAACTCATTAAAAACAACCGCATGAAGACGCGTTTCGAGCCTATATGCCTTGTTATGAAAAAGAGCCAAGGCATATAGGCTCGAAACGCGTCTTCATGCGGTTGTTTTTAATGAGTGTTTTTTAAGCATTTTCTAATAAAATGTACGTTTTACGTTAAATCATCCTTGGATTCCTCCCTATGCGAGTGCTGGAAGATCAGTTCACATATTTGTATCCTGCATTTGGCCGTTACAGCCGACGGCTTCTTCCGAGGACACAGCTGAATGAGGAGGGTGCGGACACCTAACCAGAGGAGTTACTGGTGAGCGTATTCTACTCTCTCTTGCATATTGACTATCATATTCACCAGAACAAGGAAGACAGATACAGTATCTCACAAAAGTGAGTACAGCCCTCATATTTTTGTAAATATTGCATTTTATCTTTTCATGGGACAAAACTGAAGATATGACACATTTGTATTAAAGGTTCAGTTCAGAATCTCTGTTGCAGCAAACTGTGCTGTTTTTCCATCAAAACGACATACACCACTGCAGAAACTTGACAGACCCATTGTAATTAATGGGGTCTATCAGGCACAGTGAGTGTCCATTGTGAAACGGACCCTTGGGTATCCATTTTCACCTTTAAGTTTGTTGGAGGTTTCGAATGGAGCCCTCTGACACAGATGTGAACCAAGCTGATAAGAATTATTGGCTTTTGGAAACTCAACCCTTCCAATATATTACATAAATTTTTATTCCGCTATGTATTGATACGTATGTGGCATATCTTTATAGCTGTACATGTAACCCTTTTAGTGGGTTGTCAATCTTAAAATAAAAAAATATTAGGTTCACCTTTGCACTTACTGCCGTTCCAGCGCTGAAGCTGTCGATAGTGTTCCCTGGTCTGTGTTTAATTCCTTTAAAGCATTTGCCACACGACCTCTGCAACTAATTGATGGCTCACGCGCCATTCACTTATTAGTGTTGATAATAAGAGATGGCAAGTAGCCACTGAAACCACTAATTGGCTGCAACAGTCAGGAGGCAAATATAGAAAAGTGGTGACAAACCAGAGGACATTGGCGCTGGAACGGCAGTGAGTGCAAAAGTGAGTATAACTTATTTTTTATTTTAAACATTTGTGTATTATTATTTCAGATAGCCGGCCCTTTTAAAGCCTGTTGTATTATTTTACATGTTTATATGAAGAACTTTATGTAGAACTTCAGTCACTCAAGCCCTTTGCTTCACCCATGCATCCATTGCCAGTCACTACAGTGATACAGGTATACACACACAGTGCACACATGTTTATTTATATACTTAGATGCATATGCCTGCCCAAACACATGCCCATGTATATACAAACACACAACACCTATTTCTGTAGCCAGGTCCTCTGTACTGTCGGCAACTTCTGTGTCCCGAGCAGGGGGGAGAGTAAGAGCTCAGCACAGTCATCCTGCAGGCAGCAGAGGAAGAGAGCAGATAGTTCCTTGTGCAGACAGAAAGAGAGTGGGGGCAGGTGGGCTGACAGAAAACTGCTAGACTAAAGAGGAGAGTCTGCAGGACCAGGGAGACTTCTGATCGGCTGCTGCTGGATAGCCTTCTTTTGCTGAAACAGATACAGGACAGGACGCTGAGCACAAGCAGAAGTGGCTGCTTATTAGCTTAATAAGTTAGTGAGCTATATGAGCAGTAAACTCACTGCAGGCTGCCTGGCAATGTATTACTCCCTCCTCCCTCCTGTTCTGGCCCGACTTCTTCACTTCAGCGACTTTACCGGTGGGGGGGGGGGGAGGAGGAGGGGCCGTAGTGAGCAGAAGAGAAGTCAGTGATAAATCTCCCCCAACCGCTCTGCCCCTGCTCTGTCTGGACTAACAGTGAGTGATGACAGGAAGCATCATCTCACAGGGCCCAGGGACTGAACTACGAAATTGCAGCTGCTACGGCCCCGGGGCCCTTAAGGACCCGGGCCCCGTAGCAGCTTTTTTTGTCAGCTACCACGGTAGTTCCGCCCCTGGTCTATTTTGAAAAGGCAATCTCTGGATATGGTGCTGAGCACATGCATTCAACTACTTTGATTGACAATGACGAGGCCTGTTCTAAGTGGAACCTATCTTTTTAAAGAGGGTGTTCTAGGAGTTAAAAAATGCTTGTTGGTCTGCTGGGGAATGATAAACAATAGAAGATAGAAAACTCATACTTCCCGGACATTCCTGTTCATCATTGGCGTCTGGTCACTTCATCCCTGCAGAAGCAGTGAACAGGCATTGTTTACTTGACAGGCGCAGGCCAGGCACAGACCAGAGCAGTCATATGCATGTGATGTTGAGGCTTTTGATTGGCTGCGCCTATCATGTGAACAGTGAACGTTCACTGCTTACAGAACGGACACTGGGAGTGTCCAGGTGGTAAGCATGAGTCTTATCTTCAATTGTATATCATTCCCTGACAGACTAACAAGCATTTGTAACTATCGGAGCACCCCCTTAGGGCTTGTTCACATGGAGTATACACTCCGTGTTACAAGTGCTTTTAGGATCCGTCTTGGGGTCCACACGGTCGGTGACATGCAATTCTTTTCAAGACGGAGCTCAGCTGCGCTTTTGAAACATGCAGCGGCGATCCCTCATGTGAACGCCACTCTGTGTTCGGCATAGACCGCAGTGATAATCTCACTGCTAATTGTTTAGATCCATCTTGAGGACCGACAGTGCGGACCCCAAATCGGATCCTAAAAGCGCTCCTAACACGGAGTGTATACTCCGTGTGAACAAGCCCTTAAACTGCTGTATGGTATTGGTATTGTGCTGCAGCTCAGTTTAAGAGTGAGGTAATTTTCTTATAACCTTGCACAAATTTTTTGTAAAGCAACAATTTTTTTTTTCAGAACCTCAGAGAGTTCTTTGCCATGTTGAAGTTCCAGTGACCAGAATGAGAAAGTGTGAGAGCAGTAACATCAAATTTAAAACACCTATTTTTCCCCCTTTTCCCCGCTTTAGATCTTGTAAAACAAAAGAGTCCCATAACAAAGGGACAAAAAAATGAAAAATTGACCACATTTTTAACTATTTTCACTTAGTTGGTGTACTCCCCTTTTTTCCCCAGCAGTTTAAAGGGCTGTGTGATTATCTTTGGGGCCCCACACATACATACAACTGTACAATGACTATTTTAAACACAAAGTGGCCCATATCTTCCAAGGTTTTTTTGGTCCCCCTAACAAATAAGCAAGGGGTGATCTCCTCCCATCATATATAAAATTCAAAAAAATCATAGGTATTTGGTAAAAACCAAATCTTTAAACAATTCTTGTTTTAAACCAAAATTTTAACCACAGTTTATTACTTTTGCTCCTTTTTTGTTATTTTTAACCCCTTTTAAAGGGAAACCCACCTTTTTTGGCCCTTTCCTGACCCCGGGGGCCCTATTTTGGGAAATCTGACATGTGTCCCATTTTTGGGAGAATAAACTTTTTGCCCCAATTTTACCTTCCATGGGGTTTTCAAAAGATTGTTTTCCTCGTAAACACATTTTGCTTTAAGTTAGCAAAAGAAAATTTTATCCATACAAATCCTTGTTTTATTTGAAAATTTAAAAAATTTTCCCATAAAAACCTTTGGAAAAAATTAGCGTTTTTGAAAAAGTTGCAAAATTTCTGCGTGCAAGACAGAATAATTTTTCCCACCCACAAATAGTTTATAATTTAGCATTACCAAAATTGTCCACTATATTTTGGCATCATTTTTTTAAAATGTCTTTTTTTTTTTTTCTACCGACTTTTAAAAGGGCTTAAAATTTTTTAAAACAAAATAAATTTTTTCAAAATTTTCAGAAAATTTTCAACAATCCCATTTTTTTAAAGGGCCCCCACCCAGTTTTTGACGTGGCTTTGGGGGGCCTGCATTTTAAAAGAACCCCCTAAATAATCCCCAAATCTAAAAACTAGACCCCCTAACAAAATTTAAAACCCACTATTTAGGAATTTTTGAAAACCCCTTTTAGAAAATTTTAAACAAAAAATTTTAAAAGCCAAAGTGGAGTGAAATTTTCAAAATTTTCCCCTTTTTTTTTGGGAAAATTTTTTCAATATTTTTTTCCCTTTTTCCCACGGGAAAAAAGGGGTTAAATGTACGGGGGTAAATGCAACTTAATATCAATTCCCCAAGTCTGCCCTTTTTTAAGAAAATTCCCAAAAATGGGCCCAAATGCAGAATTTGGCTAAACCCAAAAGCCCCAAATGGAGGAGCCCCCCTTATGGGAAAACCTGCAATTCTCATTTTAAATTCGATATTAATTTAGGCCCCAAACTCGGGTTTTGGGGGACACCCAAGGGCTAAAATTTAAAAAAAAACCCCTAAATAAACCCCCAAAATTGGAAACTCACCCCCCTTCAAGGAATAAAATC
The DNA here is from genome assembly GCA_025379985.1 of Phyllomedusa bahiana. Lineage (NCBI taxonomy): Eukaryota > Metazoa > Chordata > Amphibia > Anura > Hylidae > Phyllomedusa > Phyllomedusa bahiana. Next base: position 9,346 of record JAODAL010022805.1, read on the forward strand.
CAGGGTTCTTTGGGAGTATATAAATACCCACAGGTGACCCAAAAAATTTTTTTAAAAGGCATAAGGCTGTAAAAAAGTAAAAAAAAATTTTTTTTTCCCAATTTTAAAAAAATTTTTATTTTTAAAATTGTTTCAATATACAAGGAATCCTGGAAAAAAAAACCCAAATAAAACTTTTTGCAATTTTTCCAAGTTTGGCAAACCCTACATGTGGGGTAAACTGCTGGGGGCGGCGCATGGAGGCAAAAAAGGGAGGGGGGGCTATTTGGCTTTTGGAACCAGTTTTTTTGGTGGGCCATGTCGCATTTGCAAAGCCCCCAAAGAAAGCAGAAACAGCAAACTTTCCAGAAGTCCCCCCTTTTTTGGATTCAACACCCATAAAGGCTCTCTGGGGTTTTAAAAATTCCCCCATTTTAGGCACACAGGGGGTTCCAAAAGTTTTTTTTTTTAGCTTTGGGCAAAAAAAAAAGGGGGGAAAAAAACCCAGTTCGGGAAAAATTTTTTTTTGGATTTTTCAATTTTAAAAGCATTCGCCGGGGGCCAGTCGTAAATAAGGGGAAACTTTACTAGGGGGGGTCGGTACACTTACAAAGGGATTTTGATTTTAAAATTTTTTTTCTTTTTTAATTTACTTTTTACACATTTAAAAAAAACGTCTATAAAAAATTGTTTTTTTAATTTTCCTATTCTGACAGCCAAAAACTTTTTTATTTTTTCCTGGGTGAAAGACGCTTTGAAATGGGCATTTTTTTTGGGCCGGGATAAGTTTTAAGTTTTTTTTTGGGGAAAACCATTATGGGGTGCATATGGAGCTATTTCACTTTTTTTTAAGGGTTTTGTGAAAATGTTTTGAAAAAAATACAGCAATCTTGGTTGTTTTTTATTTTTATTTTTTATAGGGGTTAAATTTGTTGGTATATTTTGACAGGGTAGCTTTTACTCAGGCCCTTACCTTTTAAAACCGATACCCAATTGGTAAAATTTTTTTTTTTTTTTAACTGCTTTTATATACAATAAAAAAAATTTTTAATTCAAAAAAGGAAAATACGTTTTTCCCATCACCATATTTTGAAAAGCCAAACTTTTAAATTTTTTCAGTGTTTGGGAGTTTGTTAGGGACTTTTTTTTTCCCAAGAGGAGTTGCCTTTTTTTTTAAATTTCCTTTTTTTGGGGGAAAAGGTTTTTTGATTGTTTTTAAATCCATTTTTTTGGGCCAGGGTGAAAAAAATTTCTCCCAATCCTAGTAGGGGGATTTTTTTTTTTTATTTTTAAGGGGGGCTCACCGTGCAGTACCCGTAAATAATTTAAAGTTTTAAAAACTTTTGGGTCGCTACAAAAGGGCGAAAACCCCCTATTTATATAGTTTTATTTTATGTTGAAGCACTTTAAAAAAAAAGAAAAGTTTTTTTTAGTGTGAAAAAACAATTTTTTATCCCATCGCTACTTCCCCTAAAGGCTGATACATTTTTTTTATTTTTCTGTCTACAGAGCTTTAAAAGGGATTTTTTTTTTGCGGGAAGAACTGACTTTTAATTGGAAACAATTTTTGGCTTTCTAGGATTTTTTGATCGTTTTTTATTCCTTTTTATGTGTTTGCGGGATAAACAATAATTTTAAATTTCCCTGTAAACGTTTTTTTTGGGTTTTGTTTTTTCCCCGGCCGTTCCCCCGGGTAGGGGTTTAAATTTAAACATGACAGATTTAAAGAGCAGGTCGTTACGCACGGCCGGCGATACCAAATATGGGTCCCTTTTTTATTTTTGATTTTTTTTGGGGGTTTGGGCGTTTGTAAAGGGGAAAAGGGCGGGAAACAAATTTTTAAATTTTTTTTTTTCCGTGTTTGTTTTTTTACTTTTTTTTTCTTTTTTTTATTTTTTTTTCCATTTTTTCCCAACATTTTTATTTTATTTCCCCCCCCATAGGGTTTTTGAATGAGGATTTTAGATCCTCATTCAATAGGAATCAGTGCATAGCTTTTTTGCAAATGACGGGTTTCCTTTTGAAACCTGACAGTCACGAACCCGGGGGCTTGCCCCACGGGGCACGGCCGTTCTTTCTGACGTCACAGACAACCCAAAAAGGCTTTCCCTCTCCCCTCCGGGGTGTCGTAGGGAGGCAGGAGCTCCCACGGACCCGCCCAAACCCGTGCCTGCTCCCCGGCCGACAGGGGAACGAAAGGAGGAAGCGATCCCCCTCCTCTTTTCTCTTTTAAATTTTATGGGGCGCCCCCAAATTTTTGCCCCCGAAAATTTAAGGGGTTTCCCCGCCCCCCCCCTCCCCACCCGGGCGCCCCCGGGGGGTCGGGGCCGTTTGGTTTTGGGAATGTCAGCGTAATATACACCCTAACACCCCGCGCCGATCTTTTGGCGAACTCTGCTTTAGAGTTGGGCGCAAATCCCTAAAGGAAAACCCCTTTATCCAACCCAAAATTTGCTTTAAACCCCCCAAACGACCTGGCCCCGTATGGATACGCCCAAGGTCTTTAAAGGGGGGTTAAAAATTTTCCTTTGCATCGACATTTTCTAAAAAACCAAAACAACTTTTTTTTTTTTTTCCTTTTTACAACCTTTGTGGGGGGTTTGTTTTTTGGGGGGGGTAAAAATGGAGTTCTTTTTGGACCATTTTGAGAAACTTTTGCAATTTTTTTCTCATTATTTTTTTTTTTAATTTTATTTAAAGACCTTTGTGTCAGTTTATGGAGTGAAGTGTAGTTCTTATTTTTACTATTTTAGGATGCATGCAATTTTTTCTTTTTTTCCCCCCCATTTTTTTTTACAAAAGGCCCCCAAACACTCTAAAAACACATTTTAAAGTTGGGTATTTATTTATGGGGTTCATCTTGTGTGATTAATAATGATACATAAGCAAAATTTTTTTTTGGGGTTTTAAAAAAGTTTTATTTGATCAACTTTTACAGAAATGGCACAAAAATTTTTGCAAATTTTTTTATTTTTTTTCCCTTTTTTTGGGAAAATGGGGGGAAAGGGGGGTTTTTTTTCCCAAATTTTTTTTATTTTTTTTTAGATTTTTAACATTATTTTTACTGATTTTTTTAGACTCCTTAGGGCCACTGAAGATTGTAATTGCTTGTAAAATCTTATTTAATACTGATTTAGTCAGACTAGTGAACAAATATGGTTATCTTATTTTACTCTTAATTAAGGTGTAATGCGTAATGCAGGGGCGTTGCTAGAGTCCTAAAACATCCAGGGCCCGGACCCTTTGTGTTAATTTTTTGACAGTAGGGCTGCATTCACACAGAATTTTTCATTTCCACATTGGAACTGAGGCATGTATTTTTATAGAGAAAAATCTTTCCTGTCACTAATTTTACGTGTATTCCACATAGATCCTGTCCATCACATCAGCAGTCACTGTAGAATGAATATTAGCACTGGAAAATTAGCTTTTTCAAAAGTGCTCACTCTGTTATGACAGTGTAATACCTTATCTATAACAATCACCAAAAAATACACCTTTACACGGAACAAATATACCATACGAATCAGTTACTAAAAAAAAAAGCAAAAAAAAACCTCCAACAAAACCAAGACCCAAAACTATTACTATTTAGGGATTAATAAATACTTGCAAACCATGACAAAATGCAACCACCACATGTGACTATCAGTTGTACACAAGCTCTGGAGATGTATATTAACGCCATACAGGGACCATATAGTGATATAAACTAGTTGTTTGTAGGCGCTCTGCAGAAATATAAGTGATTACACTGCAATTACACTTAGTGACTTACAGGAGATGTCTTTCTGATCGGAGTGGTTCACTTTCCCTTCTCTTATCCATCTGGCCCAGACTAGGAAAGCATGGTGACGCCCTATCCCCACAGCAACTGGCTTTTATATGATAGAAAAGACAGGTGTCTGCAGTGGGAGTTTGTCAGTCACTCATCGTTCCTTTATAAGCCCCCATTATGTAGTTTTATAGACTCCTCCCAGTAGGTAGGGATATAGGTCTCCTCAGTAGGTAGGTTATATGTCCCCCAGTAGGTTGGTATATACTTTATATGTCCCCCAGTAGGTAGATATATAAGTAATAGGGTCTCAGTAGGTATGTAGATAATTGGGTCCCCTAGTCCATAGATAGGGAATAGTTTCCTCCATTAAGTATATTAAGAGGGTTCCCAAGTCTGTAGATAACTAATAGGGCCCCCCAATCTGTAGATAGGTAATAGGGCCCCAGTATTTAAGATATGTAATAGGGACCCCAGTATATAACATAGGTAGCAGGGCCCCTAGTATATAAAATAGGTGATAGGGCCCCCATTATATATAGATAGGTAATAGGGCTCCCAGTAGATATAGGCAATTGATAGGACCCCCAGTAGATATAGGTAGGTGATAGGAGCCCCAGTAGATATAGGCAGGTGATAGGGCGCCCAGTAGACCTAGACAGGTGATAGGGCCCCCAGTAGATATAGGTAGGTAATAGGGCCCCCAGTAGATATAGGTAGGTAATATGGTTACCAGTATAGCTAGGCAGGTAATAGGGAATATTAAAAATAACAATAATCACCTTTTACCTGCTCCCTGAAGCTCCCGCTGGTCTCGGTCGTCTTCCTGGCACATGAGGCGTGATGTCATCATGGCACGCAGGCAGCATGATGACATTCTCATGCCACCTGTGCCAGATACTCCGGAGGGCCGCAGGCACTTGCTCTCTGATCCGTGGAAGCTTTCAATTGTATGTGCATCTAGTGGAAACATATACTGTTGAAGAGACCGTCGGCACTCCAAGCCCACAGAAGCCTGGAACCTGGCAAGGTTCGGGGAACAGGCAGTTTTATCCTAGTCACAAGAGCATGAGAAAACAGCCTACCGCTGCCAATAGTGTAATGGAAGCATTATCATGGAAGGTGCAGGGCCCCTCATTAGGGTTTGAATCCTGCAAGTGCATTGCAGGGTGGTGAAGGAGATTGGAAAGGATGTGAACAATAGACTATATCAACTTAGTGTTTATGGTGCAGAGACATCTGTAAGTGTGACAGACTGGTGTGTCCAGATAAGGCTAAGAATTGTTGATAGCACTTGATAAGTTTATGATCAGACAAGATGATATCAAGTGAGTTCCCATCCTTGTGCATGAGAAATTCTGTAAATTGCAAGAGGTCAAGGGATGAGAAGGCAGACAGAGATATGGGGATGTTGAAATTTACCCATGATAAAGAGTGGATATTTAGAGAGAGGATGTGAGGGGACCAGGCAGCAAAATGGAGGCAAAATGGTCAAGAAACGAGTAGGATGAGCCTGTTCCTAGGTCTTGGAGTATGTATGAAGTGTAGGCCCCCACACGTGAAAACAGCAGTGTCACAGTGTTGTGGAGCAATTTTTCTCTGAGAGCTAGCAGGCTGAGACAGTTTGAAATAAATAGGTCACAAACAGCACTGAAAAGTTCCAGAGTGTCACATAGTTACATAGTTTGTAAGACCGAAAAAAAGACAGACGTCATCAAGTTCAGCCTATTGTGCTACAGTGTTGATCCAGAGGAAGGCACACACCCATATGAGGTAGAAGCCAATTGTCCTCATTTTAAGGAAATAATTCCTTTTCAACCCCAATCTGGCAATCAAAATAAATCTCTTTATCTATGAACGTCCTCCAGAGTCCTAGTCACCATAGCTTGTTAGATTATTACATCTAGAAATGCATCCAGACCCTTTTGAACTCTATTAGTGAGTTCATCATGACAAGTTCCTCTGGCAGAGAGTTTCACAGTCTCACTGTCTTGGCAGCACTGCTTGACACTGGCTGTTACAATTAAGTTAACTGTCCACCAGGATTCCCAAGTCCTTCTCCATGTCACTTTTCCCCAGCATTTTCCTATTTAACAAGTAATCATGGAATGGATTTTTCCTTCCCATGTGCATAGCCTTGAATTTATCTGTCTTAAACCTCATCTGCCACTTCTCTCCCCAGGCCTCCAACTTATCCAGATTCCTTTGTAATAAAACATTGTCCTCTATTATGTTGATTACTTTACAGAGCTTAGTATCCTCTGCAAAGATTGATATTCTACTGTCAATCCATGTGTAAGATAGTTAATGAATATATTAAAGAGAATTGGGCCTAATACTGACCCCTGTGGTACCTCACTAGTAACAGGGATCCAGTCTGAGTATCGTACTATTAATCACCAACCTTTGAGCCAGTTACTTACCCACTTGCAAAAAGTTTTCCCCAGTCCAAGCATTCTCATTTAACTTACCAACTTTTTATGTGGCACATTATCAAATGCTCTGGAAAAATCTAGATAAATGGTATCCAATGCCTCACCCCGATTCAGTCTAGAACTAAGCTCCTCATAAAAGCTGATAAGATTAGTTCGACAGGACCAATCATTCATAAACCCATGCGGGAACAGAGTTGCACATATATTTACAGTGAGATACTCTAGTATAGCATCTCTTAGAAAACCTTCAAAAATTTTACCTACAACAGAGGTTAACCCCTTACTGCCACAGCCAGTTTTGACCTTCTTGACAGAGCCCCATTTTTTAAATCTGACATGTCACTTTATGTGAGAATAACTTTTTAACACTTTTAGCTATCCAAGTAATTCAGAGGCTGTTTTCTCATGACACATTGTGCTTTTAGATAGTAAGAAATTTTGGTCCATGAAGTACTTGTTTATTTGTGAAAAATATCAAAGAATCGTGAAAAAATTTGAAAAATGTACCATTTTCAAACTTCAAAAATTTCTGTGTGTAAGACAGATAGTTATTTCACTCAAAATAGTTTATAACTAGCAAAAGCGGAGAGAGGCATGGACCATACATCCTCAAAAGTTACGTTGATCTAATGCTTCTCAGCAAAAATTATAACTATGAACATGCGGTTCTTAGTGTGCTTTTTCATAAAACGGTATAGGCCCACTTGCCACTTCACAGGGACTCATATTCATTACGGCTTTAATTAGGCACCATTTCAGGTTTGCGGACACTCTAATTGGCTAAAACTTAATAAACACCCTTAAAATATGCCATATTGGAAACTAAAGGGGATTTATCGCTTCATCAGTTCGGCTGTTTTCTTTAGTTATTTTCTCATTCCTCAAATCCAGGGGGTTTTCTTCCCCCTCCCAGCTGGGTGTTTGTTTAAAGTAAAGGGGTGACTCATCCCCCCCTTACTGTTAATCTCGCCCCGAATCAGTGGCCCCCCTTTGTCTAAACCACATTTTTACCCTGTTCGTTCCTTTCCCTATGCATCTTATTTTTGAAAAGAGCTTTTACATCCACGGGCTGCATTCAGTCTAGACAGTTCCTATGAACTCGAGCATGATTTTTCTCCTTCACAGCTGGAGGTTTTTACAGTTAATCCATACATTTGATGTTGTGGATTTTAATTCCAGCTTTCCCCCCTTTTGGGTGAAAAATAAAGGGGGTTGTTGTTTTCCCCATAGACTTTAATGGCACCCGACCAAAATTTTCCCACCCGACCTTCGAATATCTTGTCGATGATGGTGACTATGCCCATACCGATGTCGATGGCCAAGTAATCGCTAAAACACTATTATTATTACGCTCCGAAATGCAACCAAACCCTTTTTGACCCTTTTATGTTTAGTAGAAAATTTTTTTCTCAAGAGAGAAGATCCCCCTTTTTCTTAATCAGCCCTTGGGTATAAAAATTTTGAGAGAGACCTATATTAAACCTTTAATAAAATTTTTAAACATTTTTATTATGTCCCCCCCCCGAAGCCCCCTTTTTCTGTAAACTAAAAAACCTTAATATTTCTAATCTTTCTGAGATTGCACCACCCATCCTTTTATTATTTTTGTTGCCCGCTTTTGTAACTGTTCAAGCTCTACAATGTCTTTTCTGTGCACTGTTTACAGTGTGAATGTACTCTTTCACAATCGCTGCTCACAACACCTTCTAGCTGTTTGGTCAGGTACAGTTTTTAAAATTGGGTAACTTCTATAGAGGGTTTCTAATAACTAAGCCTTTTAATAACATTTAAAATCTGATTTGAAGTTTGGAAATCTTATAAATATGAAAAAAAATTGTTGATTAACTTTTTAGCCTTAGAAGATCTTCAAAAAGTAAAAGAAGGTATACAAAATGATACCAATAAAAAGTAGACAGATAGTAATTGTTAAATATTGAATACCTTTTATGGCATGATGGTTTAAAAATAATGTAATTCTTCCAAACTATTGCTATATTTTGGTGTTTTTTTACAAAAATATGCAGAATGGACACAAATAATATATTGACCAAAATTAAGCACTAATATAGAAGCATAATATGTCACAAAACGGTCATAGAATCACTGGAGTAAGTTAAGGTATTAGAAAGTTATTAACTCATAAAGTGACATATCAATTTTTGAAAATGCAACTCTATCTTTGAGGTCAAAATGTATTCATTTAGGAAATTTAGCTTTTCAAATGTATAAAACAGGATGTTCTCAACCTTTCCCAAAATGTAAAAGGGAAAATATTATTTACTTTACATACAGATTATTGAATCTAAACGCAAACAGCACTTGAAGTGTTTGTGAACAAAGTAAGGCAAAAAGCATACTAAATCCATCAACTAGTTAGATCATTTCAAAGTATTTTGAAAGCTTTTCTTTACTAAAGTTATTCTATAACCTTTTCCTTATTCCTTACTTTCTTTTCTCTAATACATAATAAGCCAGTTCTGCAACGTCATACATAGGTCATGCCATAATATGGACAAGCCAAATGATCTCTTATTTATGATTTTTCTGTTCTTTCTCATTTCCGATTCTAAAGAAAATCGTGTCGATCAATCGTCAACTCCCATTAAAGTCAAAACAGGTGAGGAGAAGCTGAAATTACCATCCAGAACAGTAAACTGGATACGTGGTACAATTTAAAGGGGTTGTCTCACTACATTGATTCATCTTACCTCAGTCCTGTTTTCTTGGTTTCATTATGAATTCAGGGGTGTGTTTAATGGCTTCCACTAGACTGCAGTAGAAGTCAGGTCTGTAGCTATAGGAACAAGTGCTGGCAACCTATCATGAGAAATTGAACAGGTCTGTAGCTATAACAACCTGAATAGCTGATGCAGCCCATACAAGAGGGGATATCTCAGAATAAGTAGGACACAGCTAATGGACATATATTGCAAAGTGACTTGTTTTTGCAAGGTCATTAACATAAAAATCAATCCTTGTAGTGAGACAACCCCTTTAAGACAATTTGGCTCCAAGAGTCACAGAAAGAAATTCACATGCTAAAATAATTTATTCTTTTCAATGGCTAACTGAAAATATAGGGCAGCAAACTTTTTAAAAGGGACAGTGGTTTGCACTGCTACCCGGGCCACTTTCAAAACATAAAAGACACCAGTATTGGAAATGGGACAGTGGGCCCGGGGAGGAAAACCCCCTAAACACTTTTTTTCACCAAAGGGCCCCCAAAAACAGTCAATATGGTTTGGCAGCAAGAAAATCCCAAAAGGGAAAACGAAGGTTTTAGCTGGCAGGGCCGTAGTTTTTAGGGGGGGCCGTGTAGCCAGGTAACCCAATTTTTAAGGTCCCCCCAAAAACTAAATCAAATGGGCCCCCCCACCCAAATTTCTATTTTCCCATTTTTTAAAAATATCCAAATGGGCCCCAAAACCCCAAAAATGATTTCCCATGGACACACAGAAAAAAAAACTCACAAGATGAAAATTTGTTTTTTGAAAAAGATTTTTTTTTTTAAATATACTTTTACTATTTTCTGCTTTTAAAACACCTTTAAACCCCAAAAACCCGTAAAAAACAAATTTTTTCCCAAAAATTTTTCATACTTTGGGAAGTGGCAAAAAAGTAATTTGAAAATTTTTTTTCTAAAAGGGGAAAGTTTTGGAAATGGGGTTTTATGGAAGAACCCCTTTAAAAGCAAGACAGCAAAAGTAACAAAAATGTTTTTTAAATCCCAAAAAATTGGGAAACCCAGGAAATTTGAAAAAATTTTTTTTTACAATTTACAAGACCCCCAAAAAACCAAAAAAAAAAAGACCCCTTTCCCGACACTCATTAAAAAATTTTCAAGAAAAAAAAAGTTTTTTTTTAAAAAATTTTTTTTTTTAAATTGGGCCTTGAAATATTGCTGTCTTTACAACATGCAAAAAAACCCCAAAACCAGCAAAAAATTTCCCTTTCCCCAAAAACTCAAAAAAATTTTTAAGAAGAAAAAAGTTTTTAAACAAATTTTTTTTTTTTTAGGACCTTGACCCATCGATGTCTTTGGGACCCCCAGCAAAAAAACCCAAAACGAGAATCAATGACCTTTTGGATACACATTAAACATTTTCAAAAACAAAAGATTTTTTTAAAAAAAAGTTTTTTTTCGAAAAAGGGCCTTGAAATACTGCCTTTTTTTTACAGCAGCATGACCGGCCAAAAAACCCCAAAAATGACCTCTTTTGGAACCCCCCTCACAAAAAAAATTCACAAAGAAATGCCCGACCGGTTTGGGCGGGGGGGCCCCGATGATGCTACAAAAGCTGACAGTTGGGCCGAACCTTTTGGGGTTTAACACCCGAAATGTGAAGCAAACCCCGAGCCTTCCTCAGGAAACCCAAAAACCCGGGGAAAAGCTTTAGAAAATTTTTTTTCCTGAAAGTAATTTTCTGTAAAGGTTTCCTGTACACTTAAAGTAAAACCAAATGTCCCCTTTCTTTTAGATCGCATGGAAAGTTGGACAAAGGCAGTCTTTTCCCTGTTTTAAAGGGAAAGGGTCCCGGGGGGAAAATAACCGGGTTCCACGCCTTTTTTAATCTTTTTGTTTTGTCATTTTCCAAAAAGGAAGAAAAGAAAAAAAAAGGAACCAGCTTTTCTTCTCCTCCTGTGGGGCACAGCTTGGGGGGTCCCAACGACAAAATCCCCCCTCTTGGGCCCCTTGATCTTTTTAAAAGCCTTCTTTCCCCCCCCTGCATTGTTCATCAAAAATCCCTTTAAAATATGGATTATCCAGTGGCGTTTTGTTTTTTTGGGTGACATTTGGGCGCTCTTTTTTCTTCAGTGTGGGGCCCCATGGGTGATGATGAAAGATTTTTGTGGCTGTACTGAGGGAAAATAGGAAGAGCTGGGAGGGCCCTAGGGTTTAGTATAAAAGGGGGTTTAGTGAAAACCCCGAGCGCCGTCAGTCATCTATTAACCATTTAGGGCCCCATGCAGCAAAATCAATTTGGAAAAAAGCCCTTACAGGAGTAAAAACCGCCCTACGGCACCCCTTTTTTCAATACCTGACCTCAAAAACCACAAAAAAAGAAACCCCAAAAAACACACAAATAGAATCGCTAAAAAGAAATGAGTAAATTTTAAAATTTAAAAATGGAGAACTGCCCTATTTGGGACCCCTTTTACAGAAACCTGACCCCAAAAGCCCGCAAAAAAAGACCTATGGACAACAGAATAAAAAAAAAGCAAAAAGAAAAGGATTTTGTTAAAAAATTTTTTTTTTTTCAATTCGACCTTTACTATTGGTGTCTTGTACATTGGCCTGGCCCCAAAACCTGCAAAAATGGCCTTATGGACTGTCAGGAAAAACCCATCCGCTGGGCCCAATTGAGGGTTGATGGCCCGACTTGGGGTGTATAGTGACGTTGTGCTCCCCCTATGGTATGCACAAGGTCAGCCAGATAAGGTGTCACAGTTAACCCCTGTCCACATGGGCATAGGGAGATCCCGGGATTGCGAGAGGATACCCCACTCGCCCACAACCCTTAACGGCTGGGAGAGATTTGTTTACCCACACTGGTTAAAGAGAACTCTGTCAGCCCAGTACTGCCACCAGTCCCTCGTTAGCTATAAGACTGGTCCATTACAGACTTAACGCAGGCCGGGAACCAGGCTTGGGTAGCGAATTAAAAGCCCGAGAATAAGGCGGGTGGGTCGCTATCAAGAAAAACAGACTAGCTCAGATTAAATTTTTATAGATTTAATTTTAAACCTTGGAGGGCGCACTAGACAGACAATATATACATAGGGACAATACTATACAGATATTGGTCAGAGGTGCAAATATGAGTATGGTTACAAACAAAGGGGCAGCAAGATGTGTCAAGATAGCTTAGGTTGGCTTTGTGCTGGGCTCACACCGGGATGAAATGTGCCTGCTGGTTCTGGATGCTCCGTTACTAGTGTTGAGCGATTGCGTTGGCTATCGAGATCGAGCGATAGTCGGCCGCTATCGATAAGGTTTTTCGATAGTGAGCATCGATTATGAGCGATTACCATTAAAGTCTATGGGAGAGCAACAACACCTTCATTATTACACCCAAACAAGGCTGGAGAAGCTGAAATTAACATCCACAACAGTCAAATAGATACGTGCTACATCTTAGGCAACACACTTAGGTCATAAAAGTCACAGAACCTTTCAATTCACCTGTGGTGAATATAGAATTGCTGTTTTAAGATTTACGTGGATGCTGCGTCAATAAACAATGCTGGGTGTGCAAAAGTCAAAAAACACGTAACTTATGTTTTGGTATAATAAACTGTATTTTTTGCACCTTTCAATTCACCTGTGGTGAATATAGAATTGCTGTTTTAAGATTTACGTGGATGCTGCGTCAATGAACAATGCTGGGTGCGCAAAAGTCAAAAAACACGTAACTGTTATGTTTTCGTATGATACACGGTATTTTTTGCAACAAACAACCTGTGCTGACTACAAGATTGCTGGTTTGTAATTTAAGTGCAAGGTGGATATATCAACAGTCACAGGTGTAATGGGTAAAATTGAAAATGAACACCTATCTGAAATGTATACTGATAATAAAAGTGGAGTTTGCAGCTAACAAAGAGACCTGCAGTTACTAGAAATGATGTGTATCCAATATAAGTTCAGGCTGCCCAATATCCAGGAAATATTTCAATAGCAAACTGTTAATAATAAAGATATTCCACTACAATGTCTACACTAAGTCTTGGTGAACTTTATCGAGTGTTCTTTATAGATAGAGCTTGTCTGTGTTCGCCTTCAAATCTCTAATCTAACTAAATTGGAAGGATCACAGCTAATAGTAGAGGTTTCTCTGTGCAGAAATAGACTAATTTCGCTGAGCTGTTTGGCCACAGGCAGAGCGCAGGTCCTATCCCTATGAGACGCTGAGAGACACTGAGGCTGAAACAGGAAACGCTGTTCTATGTAAAACGAGGTCATGTGATTTTTCCAGCCAATCGCAACCATACACATCCCAGTCATGACGTCGCCACACATCCCCTCCCCTGCTCTATTCTGTAATCTGATTTGCTGGCCGCCAAAATTACAGGAAGCGCTGAAAAAGGCGCGATCTTAATAGATGATGCTCAGATTTTAACCTTAATTATCGCATGATCTGGAAATTTCGATCACCATGAAAACCTTGCCGATTTCAACTTTGTCGATAAAAATCGCTCAACACTACCCCTTCCAAAAGAGAACGACCCTGGGCAGAGCTGGGTTTCGACTTAAATCAGTGCTGGGACAGCCCATGTCGCACCCACCTACACTCCCCTTCACACCCCTGGGCCCGCCTGCACACTCCTCCCTCTTGGGTCATGCAGGTTTTGGCTGGAACACAAAATGGACTGTACTGCGGCAGGGCATTGGGACAGAACTGTGCCAGTGGCACCAATAGAACCGGGTGGGCCTAAGCTATGGCCTGGTACTGCACATGCCTATCCTACTGGGTTTCTAAGGCCAGCTTTGGATTTCTCCCTTACCCTGCATCCAATGACCATGAGAGAGCTGGACGTGTGGAAAGTTTCATATTTTAAAATATGAAACCAGGGTAGACCTGGTATGAAGGGATCTCCCATAAATCTTTATGAAATATCGATGCCTTTGAGTCTGGCATAGGCCTTTGATCCTGGCTGTCTGAGAGCCCATGTGTTTCAGTCAGAGTCAGGTGCTAATTAATTTAAATGAGGATTCTTTGTTGTGCTTGCCTCCCCTGCTGCGGTGGCTTCCTATGGAAGGGCATTTGCAATGCATCTGAGTTGGGGCTAATTAATTGAGGCTGAACTGGGGTGATTTCTGCAATTTGAGTGACTTGAGTTATGAAGTTGGAGGGGGGGATGACTTAGTCATTTTTGAGTCACTTTTCCTCACATGGACACTCAAGATAAAATTATCAAAAAGAAATTAGTATGTGAAATAAGCCTTTTTTCCAATACGACCTTTGATTTTTTTCAATGTGGAATGTATATTTCACATTGTGAAGAAGACGTGCTACAGTTCACTAGTCGGTGAAATCTGGAACTGTGACAACAAAATCGTCAGAGCTCCACGCTTGATTCATTTTGATAAGTGTCAAATGATCCACATTCTCAGGGGAAAGCCGGACACATTTGTCAGTTATCACCCCGCCCCGAGATAACGCTGGCTGCTGGGCAGGATAAAATTTTTATGGCGTGCCAAGCCAGCTGAGGCCCTTTATTTAGGGTGGACACCCAGAAGTCGAATGGGTCCAGACCAAGTCCAAAAACATTGATGTTGAGCCACAGGTTATCATGGACCATGGTCTTAAGGCAGTCTCTGTGTGTCTGAATTGTGCCCTTGTCACGGGGCTCTGCTGCCCCCCGCGACCATCTCCCCGCTCGCAGGGGGTCCGGCGCAGCGGCCCGCGACCACCCCTCTGCTGGCTCGGCCTCGGCGCCGCCTCTCTTACCCGGCCACGCTCCGGTGAACGCCGCTCCTGCCTGTCCCGGCCGTCGTGCGCGTGGCCGCCGCTTAAGGCGCGCGCACGCCGGCTTCTCTAAATTTAAAGGGCCAGTGTCCCGATAATTGGTTTATTGTCGGGCGCTGGTTCTATTTAAGGTATCCGCCCCCAGTACTTCCTGCCAGTCTGTTGGTGTGCTTACCTAGTGTCTAGAGAGTATTGCTGTTCCGTCCTGATTACCCGTGTACCAGTCCGCCTGCTTACGTTTCCTGACCTTGCCTGTTTGCCGCCTGCCCTGACCTTCTGCCTGTCCCCGACTACGCCTCCGGATTACGTTTCTGTACCACGCTGTACCCCGGCCGCCATCGCAAGCAAGTCACGTCAGGGGTAACGACCTGGTAGCCTCACGCCGCAGCAAGTCCATCCCGCTTTGCGGCGGGCTCTGGTGAAAACCGGGGGCTACTTAGATTCCGTTCCCTGGCGTGGCTTAGCTATCACCGCTTGCGTTGGCCCAGCGGATCCACTCCCGCATTACAGTACAGACTGGCCATGGATTCCGCCAGGGTACCTCTGCCTGATCTCCGGGACATCTCTACAGCTGTCGCCCAGCAGAGTCAACGCATCGACCAGCTTGCGGCCATGATGCAGAACCTGGCGACTCGTCTGCCTCCACCGGCTGCCGCCTCTGCACCTGCATCCGTTGCTCCGGCATCCATTGCTCTACCTGCTTCGGGGCCTTCTCTGCATCTGCCACTCCCCTCACGCTACGATGGAGATCCCAAGAAATGCCGTGGGTTCATCAGCCAGTGCTCCATCCACCTCGAAATGATGGGGCACCAATTCCCTACAGAGCGAGCCAAGGTGGCCTTCATTATCAGCCTCTTGTCTGGAGAAGCCTTGGCTTGGGCTACGCCACTATGGGATCGAGGGGATCCTCTGACAGCGGACCTCCAAACCTTCCTCCGGGGGTTCCGCACAGTCTTTGAGGAACCAGGCCGCACATCTTCGGCTGCCGCAGCGCTGCTCCGGCTTCGTCAGGGCGACACCACAGTCGGTCAGTATTCGGTGCAGTTTCGCACTCTCGCTTCGGAGCTGGACTGGAACAACGAAGCGTTGGTGGCGACATTTTGGCAAGGCCTCTCGGGGCGAATCAAGGACGAGCTCGCCGCTCGGGATCTACCAGCTGCCTTGGATGATCTAATCCATTTGGCCACCCGAGTGGATATTCGCTTCGCCGAAAGGCAAAAAGAGCTCCGCCTACAACGGGAAACCGTTAGTCCACGCCGTTTCCCCCGCTTGGCTCCCACGTTCCAGCGGTCACCTCTTCCTCCTTCAATGGTCTCTGAAGAGGAACCTATGCAGGTCGAGAGAGCCCACCTGTCTCAGGAGGAATGTTCTCAGCATCGTCTGAAGCAGCTGTGCTTCTATTGTGGCGGTTCTGGCCATTTCATTGGGGACTGTCCGGTGCGCCCGGGAAACTTCCGCACCTAGGGCTCGTAGGAGAGGCAACCCTAGGTGTCAGAACGGCCTCTCCCCGTCTGACCATGCCCGTATATATTGGTGCTTCTCCGGACAGCACCTTCCAGGCCACCGCCTTTATTGATTCAGGATCAGCAGGGAACTTCATAAGCCACGAACTTGTGACCAGGTTTCGTCTTCCTGTGACTCCGTTGCTGAAACCCATGTTCGTCTCCTCGGTTAGTGGCGAATGCCTTAAGGACGCTATCCGCTTCCGTACGGCCCCCCTCTTCTTGCAAATTGGGGCTCTTCACAAGGAGACGTTGCGACTTTTAGTCCTACCTCGATCCTCCTCGGAGATCCTTTTGGGCCTTCCTTGGCTACAGGACCATACCCCGACTTTGGATTGGAGCACAGGGGAAGTCATGCGTTGGGGTTCCGCGTGTCTCTCTCGTTGCCTGTCCAAGCCGCAACTCGCTCCTCAAGTCGCCTCCCGGAAGCCTGCCAAGCCTCCTCCAGGTCTACCTTCGCCTTACTGGGACTTTGCCGATGTCTTTTCGGAGAGTCAGGCTGAAACGCTTCCTCCACACCGGCCTTATGATTGTCCCATTGACCTGCAACCTGGCTGTACTCCTCCCAGAGGCCGGGTTTACCCTCTCTCCGTCCCGGAGACTAAGGCGATGTCTGAGTACATCAAGGAGAACCTCCGCAAAGGATTCATCCGTAAGTCCTCGTCTCCGGCTGGAGCCGGCTTCTTCTTCGTGGAGAAAAAAGACGGGTCCCTCCGGCCCTGCATCGATTATCGGGGCTTGAATAAAATTACCATAAAAAACCGCTACCCATTGCCCTTGATCTCCGAACTCTTTGACCGCCTGCGTGGGGCGAAAATATTTTCTAAACTGGATCTTCGTGGGGCCTACAATTTAATCCGCATTAGGGAAGGCGATGAATGGAAAACGGCATTTAATACCCGGGACGGCCATTTTGAGTATTTGGTTATGCCTTTCGGTCTCTGCAACGCCCCGGCAGTATTTCAGAATTTTGTCAATGAAATCTTTCAGGACCTACTCTACGTCTGTGTAATCGTCTACTTGGACGATATCCTCATCTTCTCCCCAGATCTCGAGACTCATCGCCACCACGTCCGCCAGGTCCTCAGGTGACTCCGCACTCATCAGCTCTTTGCCAAACCCGAGAAGTGTCTGTTTGAACGTACCAGCTTATCCTTCCTAGGGTACATCGTCTCAGATAGGGGTCTCCAGATGGATCCTTCCAAGCTCTCCGCGGTGTTGCAATGGCCACAACCCGTGGGCCTCCGGGCCATTCAGCGTTTTTTGGGGTTTGCTAATTATTACAGACAATTTATTCCCCACTTCTCTACACTTGTGGCTCCCTTGGTGGCTCTAACTCGGAAGAACGCCAATCCCAAGTCCTGGCCCCCAGAAGCTCAAGACGCCATCAACCGGCTCAAAGCTGCATTTGCATCAGCTCCGGTCCTGTCTCGCCCATACCCTAACCGTCCGTTTATTCTGGAAGTAGATGCATCTTCAGTCGGCGCCAGCGCTGTCCTGCTGCAGAGATCCTCCTCCGGTAAACTTCGTACCTGTGGGTATTTCTCCAAAAAATTCTCTCCTGCCGAGAAGAATTATACCATAGGTGATCGAGAATTACTGGCCATAAAGCTGGCTCTGGAAGAATGGCGTCACCTGCTGGAGGGGGCTCTCCACCCTATTGATATCTTCACAGACCACAAGAACCTCCTGTATCTGCAGTCGGCTCAACGCCTGAACCCCCGGCAGGCCAGGTGGTCACTATTCTTTGGCCGTTTAGACTTCCGTCTACATTTTCGGCCGGCCGAGAAAAACGTCAGGGTGGACGCTCTCTCTCGTTCCTCGGATACGGTGGGTCTCGAGCCTCCTCCCCAGCACATTGTCCCCCCTGAGCGACTCGTCTCGGCCGCCCCCGTGGATCTCCAACGCCTACCCCCCGGGAAGACGTATGTGCGGCCTGCCTTGCGCCCTAGAGTCCTGAAGTGGGGACACGCTTCTCGTACGGCTGGGCACCCAGGAGTCCATAGGTCGCTACAACTGATCTCCCGCGATTACTGGTGGCCTACTCTTGCTCAGGATGTCAGGGACTTTGTTCTAGCCTGCACCTCCTGTGCCCGGAATAAGGTCCCTCGTCTCAAACCCGCGGGCCTTCTTCAGCCTCTCCCTGTGCCGGAAAAACCCTGGACCCATGTAGCCATGGACTTCATTACTGACCTCCCGTCCTCTTCCGGAAACACGGTCATCTGGGTCGTGACCGACCGTTTTTCCAAAATGGCTCACTTTGTCCCACTGCCTGGGTTACCCTCTGCTCCTCAGCTGGCCCAATATTTTTTCAGTCACGTTTTCCGTCTGCATGGTCTCCCGTTACACATTGTCTCTGACAAGGGAGTCCAGTTCATTGCAAAATTTTGGCGGGCTTTGTGTGGTCAATTGCAGGTTCGCTTTGAATTCTCATCCGCATACCACCCTCAAACTAACGGGCAGGTAGAGAGGGTTAACTAGGTACTGGGTACCTACCTGCGGCACTTTGTGTCCGCCCGGCAGGATAATTGGTCTGATCTTCTTCCCTGGGCAGAGTTTTCTTATAACTCTTTAGATTGGGGATCCGTGGGGGCCTCCCCCTTTTTTGTCGTGTTTGGGTTACATCCCCGCCAGCCCCTCCCCCCTTGTTACCTCATGTCATGTCCCGGCCGTGGATGCCCAAGTAAAGGACATCAAAGCTCTCTGGCAGCTCACACGACAGGCCCTGTTACGGGCTTCTGCTCGCACTAAAGTCCAGGCTGACAGATACCGTAGGCCTTCGCCCTTATTTGAGCCTGGCGATAAGGTTTGGCTATCCAGCAAATATATTCGCTTTAGGGTGCCTAGTTACAAGTTAGGTCCTAAATACGTGGGTCCCTTTGAGGTACTGCAACGTCTAATCCCGGTGTCCTACAAGCTCTGCCTGTCTCCTACCCTGCGCATCCCGAACTCCTTCCATGTCTCCCTCCTCAAGCCGGTGGTGCTGAATTGCTTCACCCGTGGTCCTGTCTCGCCTTCTCCTGTGGCCAACTCTGATAACATCTTTGAGGTCAAGGAGGTGTTGGCACAGAAGACAGTGAGGGGGAAGCGGTTCTTTCTCATTGACTGGAAGGGGTTCGGGCCAGAGGAGCGGTCGTGGGAACCGGAGGCCAACCTGTCTCCTGACCTCCTCTCTAAGTTTCTAAAAAAGAGGGGGAGACCTAAGGGGGGGGTACTGTCACGAGGGTCGCCACCCTTCTGCTGGCTCGGCCTCGGCGCCGCCTCTCTTACCCGGCCGCGCTCCGGTGAACGCCGCTCCTGCCTGTCCCGGCCGTCGTGCGCGTGGCCGCCGCTTAAAGCGCGCCAGCTTCTCTGAATTTAAAGGGCCAGTGTCCCGATAATTGGGTTATTGTCGGGCGCTGGTTCTATTTAAGGTATCCGCCCCCAGTACTTCCTGCCAGTCTGTTGGTGTGCTTACCTAGTGTCTAGAGAGTATTGCTGTTCCGTCCTGATTACCCGTGTACCAGTCCGCCTGCTTACGTTTCCTGACCTTGCCTGTTTGCCGCCTGCCCTGACCGTCTGCCTGCTTCTGACCACGAACCTCTGCCACCTGCCCTGACCTTCTGCCTGTCCCCGACTATGCCTCCGGATTACGTTTCTGTACCACGCTGTACCCCGGCCGCCATCGCAAGCAAGTCACGTCAGGGGTAACGACCTGGTAGCCTCACGCCGCAGCAAGTCCATCCCGCTTTGCGGCGGGCTCTGGTGAAAACCGGGGGCTACTTAGATTCCGTTCCCTGGCGTGGCTTAGCTATCACCGCTTGCGTTGGCCCAGCGGATCCACTCCCGCATTACAGCCCTGCCTTACAGGCATTGGTGAGGTATTAAATGACAATTGCCACATGTCACCCATTAGGCTTCTTCCACACTGCCTGCTGATGCTGCTGCTTCGGCTACTTGCCACTCTACTGCTGGCATGTTGCTGATGTTGTTCCACTGTGACATTAGAACGTGAAGAAGATGCAACAGATGTCTCGAGTTGGTCAATGAGCACTGTCTCAAATTCCTGCATTCTACGGTTAATTTGGGTGGGTGGAAGGAAATTGCTCACTTTCGATTGGTAGCGTGTATTAAGGAGGGTGGCCACCCAGAAACTGCTGTTCATTTTGATTGCCTTGATGCGTGGATCATGTTGCAGGTAATGTAACATCCAAGCACTCATGTGTGAGATACTGCCAGGATTTCCCAAGCCTCGGGGTCGAGGGGCAGTAAACAGATCTTCTTCCTCTTCCACCTCAAATCTGTGTCAACCTTTTACCACTGCAGGGAAATCAGTACTGGGTGTCCAGCCATGCCTCCTCATCCTCCTCCGCTTCCTTATCCTGAGCGTCACCACAGCCCTGGCTAGCCTCATACACTGTCCTCTGTCAGCTGAACTGCCACCCTGCACCAGCTCTGGACCCTGAACCACCACCCAAAGAAGACCTATAAATTTGGGAAACAGTCTGGAATTCTACATCCTCCATCGAGTAAGGTTCTGTGTCCGCATCTGTGTCCGCCTCCTCCTCCACCACTGCTGGGACCTAACACTGCTGAGTATCTGACACTTGTTCCAGTACAAATATCACCACAATGGTCATGCTGACAATGGCATTGTCCTTAATGACCATTTTGGTGGTGTCTTCAAAACTGGCAAGGAAGGTGCAGAGATCTTTCACCTGCCTCCACTCTCTATGGCTTAACACCCTGAGGTCCGCACCACTGCTTGTCAGGCCATGCACAACTTCATACTGCATAATGGCATTACGATGCTGCCACAATCACTGGAGTATGTGGAGGGTGGCCCCATCAACTATGAGATGGTTGACAGGGAGGCTCAGATGATGCTGCAACGGTGCAAGTCGGGCCGAAGCAGAGTGTGAACGCAGGAAGTGTGAGCTAAGACCTCGAGCCTTACTCAGCAGACAGTCCATACCCAGGTAGCGCTTGAGAAATTTCTGCACAACCAGATTAATGACGTGTGCCAGGCAAGGAATGTGCATAAGTCTACCGATCTTAAGAACAGCAAGGAGATTTTTCCCGTTGTCGCACACCACCTTGCCTGGCGCCAGGTTCTTAGCACCCAGCCACTGGTCGGTCTCAGTGCACAGAGCCGTCCACAGCTCTTGACCTGTGTGTTGACGGTCTCCAAGACACATAAATTTCAGAACGGCCTGGTTTCTCGTGGCACATGAGGCTAACCGTGGAGGTTGGGGATCGGCATCCTACCAGCAGTGTGGAAGAGTGTCCGCCGAGACCCAGCATCATCACCAGAGACATCCAGCCAACTCAACCAGTGAGCAGTCAGTGAGATGTAATGCCCTTGACCGTGCTTACTAGTCCATGTGTCTGTATTGAAATGGACTTTGGTGGACATAGAGGCAGCTAATGGGCTTTTCAGGAAAAGAAATGCCTGCTTGGCATCTGGTATTGGGGGCATGCCAGGGCCATGACATACATCGGGCGCAGTTTTCACGGAAAAAACGTGAAAACAGGCGCCTCGACGCGCCGTTCTTTATACATGTCCCCCTCAGTGTCTCTAAATAATGCAGTTATAAATTTACCAAATAATTCCACTACAGAAGAAAAAAAGCAAATAGTTATAGTAATATTACCATCATGTTGTTACTAAAAAAAATATCACTTTACCAAGACAATCAATAGAATAGAAAGTAAAACTAACCCCAAAATATTTTTTAACTATATAAATAGTAAAAAGATTAAAAAATGTTGGGCCTTTGAAAAATACTGAAGGAAAGACAGTAGAGGGCGATAAGAAAAAAGCAAACCTATTAAACACTTTTTTCTCCACTGTATTTACCGAGGAGGATGAGCTTCCTGTTGAACAGAGGGATGAGGTAAACTCCAACGTAAAAGTTTCTTGACTAACCCAGGAAGAAGTGCAGCTCCGTCTTAAGAAGATTAAAATAGACAAATCCACAGGTCCAGATGGCATACCCCCCCATGTTCTAAGGGAGTTAAGTAATGTCATAGATAGGCCCCTATTCTTAATATTTATGGACTGTCTAAGAACGGGGTATGTCCCAAAGGATTGGCGCATAGCAAATGTGGTGCCAATATTCAAAAAGGGGTCAAAAAGTGATCCAGGAAACTATAGGCCGGTAAGTTTGACCTCTGTTGTAGGTAAAATGTTTGAAGGTTTTCTCAGAGATGCTATCCTGGAGTATCTCACTGAAAATAAATGTATAACGTCGTTCCAGCATGGGTTTATGAAGGATCGGTCCTGTCAGACTAATCTCATCAGCTTCTATGAGGAAGTCAGTGCTAGACTGGATCGGGGTGAGGCACTGGATGTCATATATCTAGATTTTTCTAAAGCATTTGATACAGTGCCACATAAAAGGTTGGTAAATAAAATGAGAATGCTTGGACTGGGGGAAAATGTGTGCAAGTGGGTAAGCAACTGGCTCACTGATAAAAAACAAAGGGTAGTAATTAAAGGTACATACTCAGACGGGATTGATTTTCCTAGTGGGGTACCACAAGGGTCCGGATTTTGCCCGATCCTCTTCAACATTTTCATTAATGAGCTTACACAGGGATGACACAGTAGAATATCTATCTTTGCAGACGATACTAAGCTCTGTAAAGTAATCAACACAATAGAGGATAATGGGTTATTACAAAGGGATTTGGATAAGTTGGAGGATTGGGCAGGGAAATGGCTGATGAGGTTTAACACAGATAAATGCAAAGTGATGCACAACATGGGGAGGAAAAATCCATTACATGACTACATGATAAATGGAAAAAGGCTGGGTAAAAGTGACATGGAAAAGGAATCCTGGTGGACAGTAAACTTAATTGTAGCAGCCAGTGTCAGACAGCAGCTGCCAAGGCAAATAGGATCATGGGGTGCATTAAAAGTGGCATAGAGGCACATGATGAGAACATTATTCTCCCATTATACAAGTCACTGGTTAGACCACACATGGAATATTGTGTACAGTTTTGGCCACCAGTGCACATTGTAGACATTGTAGACATTGTAGAGCTTGAACAGGTACAAAGGCGGGCAACAAAAATAATAAAAGGACTGGTTAGACTACAATACCTAGAAAGATTAGCAAGATTGGGGTTATTTAGTTTAGATAAAAGACGGCTTCGGGGGGACATAATAAATATGTTTAAATAATCAAAGGTCAATATAGAGATCTCTCCCAAGATTTATTTATACCCAGGGCTGTATCTATAACAAGGGGGCATCCTCTACGTCTTGAGGAATGAAAGTTTCTAAACATAGAAAGAGATTCTTTACTGTAAGAGCAGTGAGACTGTGGAATTCTCTGCCAGAGGAAATTGTCATGGTGAATTCACTGACAGAGTTCAAAAAGGGTTTGGATGCATTTCTGGAGCGCAATAATATAACAGGTTATAGTGTCTAGGATTCTGGAGGGGGGTCATTGATCCAGGGTTTTTCCGATTGCCAGATTGTAGTCGGGAAGGAATTTTTCCCTAAAATGAGGACAATTGGCTTCTACCTCATTGGGGTTTTTTGCCTTCCTCTGGATCAACACCTTAGCACAACAGGGTGAACTGGATGGACGTCTCATCTTTTTTCGGCCTTACAAACTATGAAACTGTGAAACTATGAATACCAATAGCACCACCTCATAAGGACCAAAAATACTACCAAACCTTGACCACCAAGACTTAATAATATTGCCATACTGTTACTGAAAAAAAGTTCTGTACAAAGACCAATGTTACTACCTACAGAAACCACATAGTAATAGATACCATAGATACCAATTCTACACAGTTGCTCTGCCTGATTACAGTACAGTTATATTCTGTGACTTACAGTGACATCTTCTCTAAATTGAGAATTTTTCATTCCCTTTTCTTTAGTATTAGGCCCAGACAGCCATATGACTCCTTCCAGCCACAACTTGTCTCTCCAGTATTTGCTGCACAAGCATGTTAGACTTCTTGTAACACTCACTAGAGACAAGTAATGGGTCCTCTGAGTCAGCCACAAGCTTTGACAACAACCATGTTAAGGAGCAGAGTATTAGGAGTCCCCTGGTTTTCACTCTATAACCCTTGCACAAAGGATCAGGACTTCACAATGGAACTCTCATGTTGCTATTCCTGACATGGTCATTTGTGGTGACAGCTGATGTGCAAATATGAAACTGAAGGAGCAGACAGAAGATGTACTCAGGTAACAGACAGAGGGTCATGGCAGGCAGCAGACAAATGAAGTGAGCAGAAACAAGTCGAGGTTGAATATACACAGGAAATTGCAAACTATGAGTATGAAGCACTCCAACAAACTAGCAAGGAAGGATGGAGTAGATACTCTAAGAAAGATCGGACTACAGGTTATTCATCTGAGAAAGCTGGGTGGCACGCTGCTCCTTGCGGACTGAAGAGACCAGCACGCTCCACTCAGTGTTCCCAGGCCCTATGGAGGGATTTTCATCAGTAAACAAGCACGTTAACAGCTGTTGATACAGCCCACACCATGACTTGTAACTATTGTTGAGCAAACCAAATTTTTTACCGCAAGTTCGGTAAATTTCGAGTTCGGAACATGCATTTAGCGCCATTTTTACTTTCACTTTCAGCTGCTTCCTTCAGTTTTGGTAGCCAGCCAATCAGTGCAGAGCACATAGGGGGGTCAAATATGTCACCACTGAGGGTGTATGGATCTCATTGGCTGCTAAAATCACAGGACCGTCTTATGTGTATGTCACTGTATTTCCTATAGAACGCCATTTCGACCTTACTCTCTGTACTGAACACACTGCTGCCTCTGAGTGATTGTTTGCCACCAGGCAGAAACACCATTTTCCAGTGATTTTACACAGGAAAAGCTGCTAGTTAGATTAGTCAGGAGGGTTGGGACTTCTTGCTTAGGGAATCATACACATCAATAGATAGGGAGTTAGGGAGTTTTGTGTAGTTTTGTATAGCTGGCTGCATTTTTCCCATCTCTACTCAGAGTGCCCAAAAGTTCATTTCTCCCGTTTTGGGGATCCAGCCACTGCAAAAGGCACCATCAGCAAATCTGCCATAGAAAAATGCAAATGTTGCAGTATTGCTTCCAGGGTTCTTCCATAAGACAGCATTTACAGAATATTTCATAGAAATTTTTTTTTTTTTTATACTATTTGCTTGTAGTTAAATTTTTAGATTCAAGAAGACTTCTGTGTCGCACTGTTGCTGCCAGGGTTCTTCTATAAGACAGTGTTAACAGATTTTCCATAGAATAAATTCTATTTCTACTCCTACTTGCCAGTTGCACAGTATAGACATTTAAGAACACTGTTGATTTGCTGTCAGGGTTCTTCCATAAGACCCTAATTCACAGATATTCCAAAGAAAAAATTCTATTTCTACTCCTATTTGTCAGTTGCAAAGTATAGGGATTTAAGAACACTGTTGATTTGCTGTCTTTCGGTCAGGGTTCTTCCATAAGACCCCATTTCACAGATATTCCAAAGAAAAAATTCTATTTCTAATTCTAGTTGCCAATTATAGCGATTAAGAACACTTTTGATGTGCTGTCTTGTTGTCAGGGTTCTTCCATAAGACCCCATTTCATGGATATTCCATAGAAAAAATTCTGTTTATAATCCTATTCGCCAGTTGCAAAGTATAGGCATTTAAGAACACTTGATTTGCTGTCTTTGGAATACAGTTCTTCAATAAAAATCTGTGAACAATTTGTGACCTAATATTTATATTATTGAACCCTGGAGGGGGAACTAAAAGGGTTTCCCAATTTGGCAAAGGAGGGTTGTGGGGTGTGGAAGTTTGAGGTTTTGAGACAAGGCGCTCCTTCCAGGCCCCCCGGGGAAACAAACAAAGGGCAAAGCACTTTGGTCGTTGCGGGGGATATGGGGGCCTGAAATGCTTGGGTCAGCCCCTGTACGTCTGATTACTGAAGATTGTTGCCAATTGTTTTTCAGGGGTTTTAAACACCCTGAAATCGAGGGGTTTTTCCTCCTGGGTCCTCTCATTCCAGCCAAAAATGTCATTATCATTTTTCGTCCCCACCCAGCCCAACCATAAAGAAAAGACAGCCCAAATTTTACCAAATGTAAGACCCACTTCAGATAATCCAAATTTGAAGAGCTCTTTGATGCCCACAATGCAGTTCCCCATTGGCATTTTTCGTTGCCCACCTTTTGGTACTGTAATCTAATTTTGGCCCAGCCTTGCGGGAGGACAAAAACGAAGTTTTTGGGGCCCTGGTGAAAAAAAGTGATGGGGGGGTTCCTGTCAGTTACCATTTTCCCAAATTTCCCAAATTTACTGGGTGTCTTTTTAATGTGTAAAAATAATTAATTATTTTACCCTTGTAAAATTTTTTTCTGGGGACTCTTAGAGCCTTTAATTGTCTTCACTAATTTTGTTCCACATTCCTTTTTAATTTAGGGAAAAGGGAAATTTGCGGCTTCTCCTCACCGTTTTTGTAAAAAAATTTAAAACCTAAATTTTATCATTCCCTTTGGGACTTTTAATGTTGTTCGGAGTTTGGTTCACCCTTTTCGCCTCGAATTTTTTAAAAATTCGGGTTTTCGGGCCCGGGAACTGAATTTTTTAGGGCTTGCTAAATCTCTATTTGGAAACATTCTCATTTTTTCCAACATCTTCCATCCCTTTTTTTTTCCTTCCTTTTATAAACGTAAGCCCCTGTGCCTTAAATAGAAATTTAATTTGGGGCCCAATCTGAAGGTCCTAAAATTAAACAGTTAGTTAAGGGGGTAAAACCCCCCTTAATTAGGAAAAGTAGACCCCCTTTTGATAAGTAGGTAGGTGGGGGAATAATAAAAATTTGAATGAAAAAGTGAAAACTTCCCCCCAAAAATTTTTGGGGGGGTCATTAAAAAAGACCACCTTTTTGCATTTTTTCCTGCCCCCGTCCAGTAGTTTCAAAAGATGATCTAGCAATGTCATGTATTTTAGTATAAATAAAACTCAATACTTTATTCTTACATCTTCATAAAAGCATAAATGTATAGACAGCGTAGAAACAAAAGTTGCAAACTCAATGTATAAAACTTTCCCTTCGTTTGTAGCAAAGTGGGGGTACGGGGAACGAAAATTCTTTTGGGCAAATGTGAAGGGGGAAATCTATTGACAATATGTGGTATGCATATTGGTATTGGTTGTGCCACAGGTGTTTCTAGCAGTACATATTGTTGTTACTCAGCAAACCAGTATACCAAGACTTATAATTTTTACAAAGACCAAAGGGATAAAATTACATAATTGTTTACTTCATAACCCCCCAAAAAGTGATTGAATAATACCAAAATCTGTTACTGAATTTAAAACCTATTAAAACGAAGCCCCAAATTTACTGCCAAAACAGTGACCATTTTAAAAATTTCCTTGTTTGATAAAGTGTTTTCATTAGTTACACCCGGGTTGACTATGTTGGCTTTTTTTTTTGGGGGGGAGTCATACTTAGGATGGGGGGAATTTCTCAAAAATTCGGTTCGGTCACTTCGCCAAAATTTTTTCCGACAAAATTCGTTTGGGTCCGAATTATTTCGGCAGGGAATTTCACTTTAAAAAAAAACAGCTTTTTTCCAAGGCTCCCCCAGGCCTGGGGGTGCTTTAGAACTTTTTGTGCCATGTTTAAAAATTTACCCAGGGGGAGTTTTGGTTTGGTCTTCTTTTACAAGGGTTGTGTTTTAGTATAAACCCGCACAGGGTATTTGCCCCCCGCTTTTTAAAATTTCGCTTCACTAAAAAAAGGCCCTGGGAAATTTAAATGGGGGAAAAAAATAAACCAAAAAAATTTGGAAGCAGGAACGAAACCCTGAAAAAGTCATGGGGCAAAAAAAGCGGGAAAAAAAAAAACTGGGGAGCCAGGTGGAAAAAACATTAGTGAAAAAGTGTGGGGGGGTGGTGAACGGCGGCAGCCACACCCAGCAGAGGGTCGGGACGTGGCACAAATTGCCCTTCGGGAAAGGGAAAAACAGAAACCAGGGCAGAGGGGGCACAATGACAAAGTGTGGAGGTCCGGGTTTGGAAAAGCAGCAGGAGGTCGGCGTGGCACAAGGGAAAAATTTTAAAGCTGGCAAAAAAAAGGAGTGGGCCCAAAGGGGGGTACAAGGGACACAGTGTGGGGGGCCCACGGCAGGGGGAAACAGCAGCAGCATAAAGGTCAGCAGGGGCACAAGGGACACAGTGTGGGGGGCCCACGGCAGAAACCCACATCAGGGGCCATGAGGTGGGACAGTGGCAAAATTAAAAAAATTTGGAGGTGGCAAAAAAACAGGGAGTGGGCCCACATTTGGGGAAGGCACGGCAGCCCCCCAGGCAGCAGCATGGGGGGTAAAGGACGTGGAACAAGGGACACGTGTGGAGGGCAGGGAAACCCGGGAGTAAACAGGCAGCACATGAGGTCAGAGAGTGGCACAAGGGGACTTTTCTAAAGGGGGGAAAAAATATATTGGGGCCACGGGAAAGCGGCACAAGGGGACTGAGAGCGGAGGTCACGGGGGGGCAGCAGCATGAGGTCAGGCAAGGGGCCACAATGCCCCAGAGATTTGGAGGTGATGACAGGAGAAATTCAGATGAGGCCCGGGAGAGTCCCCAAAAATGACATTCGGGAAAGGGGAAAAAACAGTACCAGGGCAAGAGTGGCACAAATGACACAGTGTGGAGGGCCCCGGGCGCAGCCACTTCGAAGCATGAGGTAAGCAGGGGGCAAAAAGGAAAATTCTGGAGGGGGCAAAAACAGGAGTAGGCCCCAGTGGGGAAAGGGCACGGCAGCAGCCACGGCGCAGCATGAGGTCGGGCCCAGTGGAACAATGAAAACAGTGTGGGGGGGCAGGGAACGGGAGTCACAGCGGCATGAGGTCAGGAGGGGCAAAATGACATTTTTGCAGGGTTGGAAAAAATTTTGTATTAGGCCACGAGCGGCAAAATTTGGATTTAGGGGAAGGGAGGTCAGGGCCGGCAGCAGCAGAGGTCGGCAGTGGGGCCACAATACAGAGAGTGGAGGTGATGACGGGAAAGCAAAGCATGAGGTCAGGAGGGGCCCCAATGACATTTGGAGGTGGAAAAACATTTCCCAGGGCCGGTGGCCCCAAGGGGACACGGGTTGTGGATGCCCACGGAAACAGCAAAGCAGCAGCGGGCATGGGGCACATAGGGGGGGGGCACAATGACGGGATTTGTTGAGGTGGGGGGGGCATTACCGCCCCCGGGGTTAAGACGGGGGGTTTGGAAAGGGGGAATACTATCAGCAAAAGGTGTGGCATTAGGGGGGGGCGGCTTAAGAATAGTGGTGAGGCAGGTAGTTTAAACCCCCGGGACTGACGCCTAAGGCTTTGGTTTTTGGGGGAAACCCCGGGCCGGGTTTCCAAACCCCCTGTTTTCATTTGGGAAAAAGGTCAGTGTTAAAAATTTCCCCGGGGGAAAGCGGGTTCCCCCCGGGGGGTTAAACTTTGGCCCCCCCCCCCGCACTGAAAACCCGCTTAAATCCCAACATACTGGGGGGGCCCAGGCAGTTTCCCTCCACTGAAAACTCGGCAATTTGGGCCCCACACATCATTTTGGTCCCCCAAATAGTCCAGCGGTTCTTTAAAAATGGGGTGGCGGAGTGCTGCCCAAAATTTAGGCCCACAACCTGTTGGTTCGGGGGAATTGCTCCATGCCCTTTGGCGGGTGCGGGCGGGTTGACTGCCCTCCTCACTGGCGGGGGAAAGGAAGTGTCTTTTGGGGACCCCCAAAACCTTGGGTTTTAAGCTGTTGGAGCTGGTTTTGCTCCTCCCCCCCACCCTTCCCCCAGCAGCCCCCGGGGAAATTTTAGTACTTTGAGCCCCTGGGGAAACCCCCCCGGTTTCAGACCTGTCAGAGGGGGGGACGTTTGCCGCACAGGGCCCAGGGGCCAAAAGGGGTTTTACGGAGGATTTCCCTTTTAAGTATTTGTGTTTGTTTCCCTTCAATAGCTGGGAAAAAGGCCCCCTTTTTGGCCGGGGTTAGCGGGGGGCCCAAATTTAGGGTGGGGGACCCCAAAAAGTTCCCTCTGCCGGATGTTCTTTTTTCGGCTGTCATAGCCCGGGCCCAATTAAAAGTTTTGCTGCGGGAAAATTCTGAAACAAGGGGAACTAGAGGGGCTCCCTGCCTCCATTTCCACGGGTTATTCCCACGGTGTTTGGGGGGGAGTCATTGCCTGTCTTCCTCTTCCCCCATCCACCTCCTCCAGTCCCACTGCTCCTCCTCTCTTGTCCCCTGGGTAAAAAAATCCATCATTTTCCCCGGCTATGCTTCTGTTTCCAATTTTCCTCCTCCTCTCCCCCAAATTTCAGTCCCCACGGACTCATGTGGCCACGAGATGTAGCCCGCCACATCCCCAGCCCCCTTTTGCCCAGAAGTTTTTTCCAGCATCTGTTCCGGGAAAAGAAGCAGTGGAATGACAAAAATTAACCCAGAAATTTTATGGCGACTGACAAATAACGTGGCCTCCTGGGAAGGGCCCTAAAACAAACGGCAGGGTCACGCCTAAACCCTCCCAGGGCTGACATCAAAGTTACACAGGGGAGTACTTCTGTCGGGCCTGATCATAAAAAAATTTTTTTTTGGCCCTTTCTCTGTTTCATACGTCGGTCCAACCCTGTTGCGGGCTGAATTCCGGGGGTGGGGAAAAATGCATAAAACAGAGCGTGTTGGGGGGGGCCGTTCTGCCCCTGCAAATCGAGGAGGGTTTTTCCTGGCTTTGTACGAATGGAAAAAAGTGGAATTTCACAGTTTCCCGGCCCATTTTCAGAATGTTCTGAAGATGGTGGGAAAACTTTTAGGAAAACCCTTTTTTCAACCGTTGAACAAAATTGCCGGGCCTTTCAGGGCGCTGGAACCCTCCCTCCCCGGTGCAGGCGGACACCATGTCCTCCCATTGTCCGTCCCCCAAAAGGTTCCCCTTTTTCAGTTGGCGCGGAGAAAAAGGGCCCCCACATTTGATTTCTTTGTGCTTTACCCCGGGCAGGGTTTCCCCTGTGTGAAATTCGTTCGCCGGGGGGCAAGCTTGGGTGTTGGAAAATGGTGACACCGCTTTTGCCCTACCATGTGGTATGATGGAGCAGTTACTTGTTTGGGGGCTGAGATGGTGGTGGTGGTGGAGGGGAGGAAAGGGGGACATTGGCGCAAGGGGAAGCAGCAGTTTGACAACGTGGAGGAGGGGAAAACGGGTATCCTGTCCCTTTGTTTTGGGGTTTGGCCGGGGGGAAGCACATTCACCCAGTGGGCCCCTTGAAAGGGGCTTTTTATGGCCGGGCCCTTGTTTCGTCCAGGGCGTCCCCGGTTTCAGTTTTACCTTGGAACAAAAACCCATAAGCTCCCGGAAAAAACCCACTTTCTGTTCTACAAATTTATGAAGGTGGTACGGGCCCCCTTTTTGGAAAATAAAATTAAAGGCTTTGGGAAATCTCCATCTCGGTCGGAAAAAGCCATTTTGTTCTCTGAATGGTGCAGGGGTCCCCATTTGGGGAAAGGGGGCTTTCTGTTCCAAAAACTTGGGCAGGAAAACGGTCAGGGGCACCTTAGGATGGTTGGACCCATTTTTGTTGTCTCCCTTTTCCCAAAAGGCCTCTCTGAAAAGACTGCTGGCGCCCTGGTAGCGAGGAGCAGGGGGGCATTGGACCGGGAGAGGATGTCAAAAAAGGGAAAAAGCTGCCTTTTGAGAGGTGGTGGAGGCCCTTTATGGCCCGAAAAAGGCATTTCGTTTCCCCTGGCCGGGTTTCTTTCTGCTGCAGCGGCAGGTTTGGACCCCACATCTGGCCCCGTTTCTCCCAGGCCAAAGGGATGGGGAGCTGATGTGTTGACGAGGGGCCCTTTGTGCCCCAAAGTTAGCTCCCGGCCCCCGTTAAATTTTTGCCCACGATTTTTAAATATTCCCATATTCGGCTCCTTCCCCCTGTTCTTTGCAAAGGGAAATCCACACCCCCCCGGGGGAGTAGCTGATTTTTACGCCAACGCTCCCCACTGAGTGACTATGCCCCGCTTTCCCCCGCTGGGGCCCCCGTGCCGCTACTGTCTTGGGACCTGCGAAAAGGGGTTTTTCCCCCCGTGGCCCCTTGGGTCCCGCCCCACACTGCTGCTACCCTGCTGGCTCACGGGGCCCCACAACCCCACTTGCTGGGGTGCGCCGCGGCCCGACGGCAAGCGCGCCCTCTTTTTCCTGACGGGTGATGAAAACCCTTTTCTTTCAACCCGGTCCCCGTGCGGTCGGTACATCCCCATCTATTTGTGTTTCATGTCACTACTGTCCTCATTTACCGGTCTGGTAAGCCGAGGCTTTACCTCTACCCAAAATGACCTCCCATGGGGCCCCTCCACATCTTTAATTTGCCCCCTACTGCAAAAAGCGGGGTTTTTGGCCCCTTTTTTTCGCTTTCCAAAATTGGGTGCTGGGGCTGCCCCCCCTCAAATTGTTCTTTCCCCGCTATATAGTGGGCTGGCAAGGGGCCACATTTGTTTGATCCCTGGCTGAGGGAAAATGGATGGGACAAGGGGGGGGCTGAGGGGAAAGGGGAAAAGGGGGTTTTGCCCCCTCCCCGGGGAAAGCCAACTAAGTGTTTTTGTTGAGGTTTCCCAAACCCATTTGGCTGGGGTTGTCAGATGTCATTTGGGAGGAAGAGGTTTTCCTTGTCAAAAACCCTTTAAGAACCCTTGGGTTGCTGAAAAAAACACACGGGGCCCCTAGATGACGCGGCAGTTGTTTGGGCCCCAAAGGGGTGCCCCCTTTCTGGGGGACGTTCCCCCTTTCTGGGCTGGAACCCGGGCCCGTTTCAGAAAAAGTTTTTTGCCACTGCCCACTCGCGTTGCCGAGCCCGCCACCTCTTGTTTTGAATTACTGTTTGTTTAAATGTAAAAGGAAAACTGTTTGATGATGCTTTTTGTATAAAGATAAATATACACCCCGTTTTTGAAATCCCCAAAGGAACCCCAAAAAGTTTAAAAAGCTTGGGTAACCCTTGGTTTAAATTTCGCTCCCCCAAAGGGCCCCGGGGAAAAAATTTCTTGTATGTGTCGTTTACAAGCACTGTGTGTTTTACTAAATGTAAAGCCCCAAAAAAGGCTTAATTAACCCTTGGCCCTTTTTGAATTATGTACAAAAAAAATGATATATTTCGGTGTTTTAAAAAGGGGGCGGGTTATTTTTGTCAGCACAGCAGCAAAAAAAACGGGTTTTTAAATTTAACCCCCTGGATGTTAAAAATTTGGGAAAAGAATTGGCCACCCCAAAAAATAGTTGTTTGTAGCGTTTTACAATTTGGTTTTTATTTTCTTCGCCCACACAAACAAGAGATTAAATTTTTTAAATTAAACCCTTTTTCTTGTGAATTAGGCTTTCCAAAAAAAATATTTATTTTGGCGTTGAAAAAGAAAGGTTTATTTTTGGGCAGCACAAACCCCGGGAAACAAAACCCTTAAAATTTAAAAACCCGGATGTAAATTTTCCCCAATTTGAAATTGAGCCCCCCACAAAAAATTTGTTTTTTTTTTGGGGGTTTTTTTTAGGGGTTTTTACAATGGCGTTTTTTCTACGCAACAAAAAAAGGAGATAAAAAATTTTAAAATTTTCCTTTTGCCCTTTTGAATTAGGCTTTCCAAAAAAAATATTTTTTTGGCGTTGAAAAAGACGGTTTAAATTTTTTTCAGGGACACCCGCAAAACCCAACGCCTTTTTAACCCCTGGATTTTAAATTTCGCCCAAAAGAAATTTAGCAGGGCCCCCAAAAGAAATGGTATTTGTATTGTAAAAAACGCTGTTTCTTTAAATGAATACAACCGGGCTGGCTTTTGTCCCAATTGGATATTGAAAGTTTTTTTTTGCGGTGAAATGGGGGGCCATGGATTTCAGATCCAATACCCCAAAAAAACCGAAAATAGAACATTCAAAAGAAAAGTCTTGAGACAAGCTGAGGGGGAAACCCCCCAAAAATCGGGTGGTTAAAAAAACAGTTTTCAAAAAGCGCTATCACCCCCCAAAAGCTCCTTCCCCGTCAGTTTCAGTGAGAGGGAAAGGGGAGCTCCCCGCGGCGGGGCTCCGGGGCCCTTTTATAGTGGGGGGGGGGTTGGGCGTCACAGAATCCCGGCCCGGGCTTGATTTTGGGTTTCATCTCTGCCCCCATGTCATGCAGGCTTTGGACCTTCTTTTCCCAGGAAATGCTTTGCCCCCTGTAAAGCCATGTTTTCGCAGGGAATTTTAAACAAAGAAAAGCACCAAATTTTATTCCCGGGGAATCCCCCCAAAAATTCGATTTTTTTTTACGAACCGAAGGGTTTTCCCGAAATTCTTTAAAAAATTCCACTTCGTTAGAATCGTTCGGGGCCCTCTTTAGTAATTTTCTCTATTTCATCTTTTCTTCTCCAAAAGACTTGGGGCCCCATGTTACTTCTTCAAAAACTTTGGTTTGTCTTTGCAGAAATTTTCCTCACAAAATCTTAAAACTCTTTTTCTTTTCTTGGTGCCCCCTTTTAAACCCTTTTTCCCCACCTCTGTACAAACTTCCCATCCACCGTTTCTTAATGGTGATAAAGCCCTCCTTGGTGTCTCAAAGAGAAAACATTGCCTCTAGATGGTCAAAGGGCCCCTTTTTGTGCAGAAGTAGTTAGGTGGACCTCAATATAGTAGGTAGCTCTTTTAATTAGGCAGGCAAATGGGTAGACTTCCCTCTCCTCCTTTTCTGTAGGAAAACCCCAAATACGCAGGTAGCCCCACAAATTAGTGGGGCAGATAAGTAGGTAGACTCAGTTGGTAGGGGGGCTTGGGTGGCCCTGTTAGGTAAATTTTCCTATTTAGGTTTTACAAAAACCCCCCTATTAAGTGGGGGATGGGTGGGACATGATGTTTTAGAATTACAAATAAATTTCCCGTTTTCCTTTGTACTGTAACAGCGATCAAAAATTTGTCCCTGGGCTTCTGTTTGGGGGCCAAAAAAAAAACTGTAAACATTTTTTAAAAAATTAACAAAAAAAGTCCTTAAAAAAAATTTTTCAATTTTTCAATAAACACAAGAAGATCCCAAAAAAAAATGCTTTTTGGGCCCTCATACATACATAAAAGGGCCTTAAATCCCATTTTCCCCTGTCATGTTTTATAAACCCCCTCAAATTTAAGCCCTTAAAAAAAAAAAAAATTTATTTTTGTTTTTAAATTTAGTGCACATAAAATGGAGTAAAAAAATAAGAGTGTAATATACCTAAGACAGTGTGATATTTCAGTTTTTCTTCTTTAATAAATTTGCAAAAATATCTACATTTCTGTTTTTTCTCTCTTTCAAGATGGGGTGCAGAGTGTACAGTAGTGAGCAAAAAATTAACATTAAAGGGGTCTAAATACTTTACATACCCACTGGATAAGAAATGATACCCAATAACCATGCTAAAATGGAAGGTTGGCACAAAATAGAACCAATCAATGGGAGGCCCTATGATAGAAATCTTGCCCAATAATAACAGACAAAGCCCAAATCGGAAATGTAGTATGCACATTTATAAATGATACAAACATATATATATATATATATATATATTATTATATATATATATTTTAAAATATATATATCTGTTTGTCTGTTTGTATCATTTATAAATGTGCATACTACATTTCCGATATATATAAATGCATGGAGAGACAAGACAAAGTATTCAAATACATACATATGAACTTCAAAGTAAATCCAATCAGATCAAAGGAATAAAAAGAAAGAAATGCCAGCGCTGTTTGTGGAACGCAAACAGTGTTGTGGAACACAAATGGGTTCTACAAGCTGAATACATAAAATACAGATTAGTGGTCCCTGAACTAATAACACAGGACTAATTGTGTAACATACATAAAAAACTATACAATAGTAGTGAGTGAAGTGAATGGCAGTGTAACCAAGTGATAAAAATGCATGGGTGGTGAGAGAAAAAGGGTGCTCGTGAATCAGACAAACAAGAGCTAAAAATGAACATGAATTAGATGCATAAAGTAAATTAAATAAAGTAATAATGTTTACAGGATACACAATTAAACATTTTACAATACAAATTATAAACTGCAATGACATGTATAATGCCAATATAAAATAAATAAAACACACATGTAGGTGATGTGGAAAAATATCATATACAAATATGAAAAAATGTGTGAATGCGTAAATAAAATGGAGCATTCCTAATGCTAAGAATAAAAAAAAAATGTTTATAGGCCTCTATAACGCAGGCTGCTGACAGCAGGCTTACTAAAGAAAGTCCTGGGGCTATTCTAGGTTCCCAGGGCTGACTGTACTGGGAATCCCGGTGACCTGTTAGAGCAGTCAATTCCCCTTTGATTATGCTATGCTCATGGACTGCGGTAATCAAAGGGTTAAATGGCAGGGATCAGAGGCCTGCTTCGACCCATACCATGCACAGAATATGCTCTAGGACCAGAGTTTCAGTTCCATTCCTAGCACAGTTGCGGCGCTGAGAGACGCAAATAACCTCTGTCGCTGCTGAGAGAGAGCACGATCCAACTGTTATTAATGGACAGTGGGCAGTCATTAAGGGGTTAATTCACAATTATTTTATACCACGCTGAACAAGAGACATCCTCTTATTGATGCAGCCAAATTGCTTGAATTGTCGCAGTTATACATAGATATAGAAGAATTATTTCAAAAAAATTAAGATCACGTCAGCGGATTTGCCGCACCATACACCCACGTACAGGGCTGGGATGACGGGTAGGCAGTAGTGATGAGCGAACCCTAAAAAGTTTGAGTTTGAGTCGAACTTAGAGGGGTTCGGTTTGAAGTCGAACCCCATTAAAGTCAATGGGAGAAGATGTTTGGGTTAATTTTTATACCTATACAGGTGAGAAGCTGTAATTACCATCCATAACAGTAAACTGGATATGTGGAACAACTTAGTGAAGATAACTTGTCTCTAAGAGTGACAGAAAAAAATTGAGAGGCTAAAATACTTCACTCCTTTCAATGACTAACTGAAAAGACAAGGACAGCTTGCAAGCAGGGGTGTAGCTATAGGAGGTGCAGCGAAAGCAGCTGCTACCTGAGAGGGCCCAAAAGCCCCCTTTGACACATAAGACATCGGTATTGGAAATGGCACATGGTAACTGGCAGGAGCCCCATTTCACTTTTTGCACCAGGGCCCAAGAACTTGATCTTACGCCGCTGCAGGCTGGACTAGATTAGACGGCAGTACCATTGGTGGCAGCGAGAACATGCCAATGAGGAACATGGAGGTTCTGAATCGACTAGATTAGACGCCGTACATCAGCCAGTCCGGCAGTCAGCCTTCTGTGTACCAGGTGTGTGAGCATAAGAAATGCTTTCACCCAAGCATTCCAAAGCCAAAAGCCTGAATGTCTCCATTGCCAGGCTTTTGGCCTTGGAAATGTTGCCTTTACAACTGGTGGACACAGACGGGTTCTGCCACATCATGGCCCTGGCATGCCCCCAATATCAGATGCCGAGTAGGCATTTCTTCGCCAGAAAAGCTGTCCCTACTTTGGCCCGCCATGTTGCAGAAAAGATCTCCAGCACATTGGCTGCATCTGTGTTCACCAAAGTCCATCTCACTACACACATGGACTAGTAAGCACGGTCAAGGGTGTTACATCTCACCGACTACTCACTGGGTGAGATTGGTGGATGACAGTGCCTCTGGTGATGGGTCTCAGCCAACACTCTTCAACACTGCTTAGATGGTGCAAAGTCCAGATCCCCAACATCGACAGGTATCATCACGTGCCAAGAAAAACCGGGCCAATCTCAAATTAATTTGTCTTGGAGACCATCAACACACAGATCAAGAGCTGTGGACGGCTCTGCACACTCAGACCGACCAGTAACTGGGTGCTAAGAACCTGGCGCCAGGCAAGGTGGTGTACAACAACGAGAGCAATCTCCTTGCTGCCCGTAAGTTCGCTAGACTTACACAATCCACTGCCTGGCACATGTCATGGACCTGGTTGTGCAGAAATTTCTCAAGCCGTTCCCAGGTCTTGACTGTCTGCTGAGGAAGGCTCGAGGTCTTAGCTCACACTTCTGGTATTCACACCCTGCTTGGGCATGACTGGCAGTGTTGCAGCATCAACTTGGCCTCCCCATCTGATATGTGATGTGGCAACAGACTGGAATTCCACCCTCCACATGCTTCAGCGATTGTGGTAGCAGCATAATGCCATTATGCAGTATAAAATGTTGCATGGCCTGACTAGCAGTGGTGTGGATCTTGGGGTGTTGATCCATAGAGTGGAGAAAGGTGAAGGATCTCTGCACCATCCTTGGCAGTTTTGAAGAAGCCACCAAAATGGTCAGTTGGGATGAGCCCTTGTCAGCATGACCATTCCGGTTATATTTTTACTGGAACAAGCGTTAGGCACTCTGCGGAAGTAGGTCCCAGCAGTGATGGAGGAGGAGAAGGAGGCGGACACAGAGCCTTACTCGCCAGAGGATGTAGAAGGCCAGACTGTTTTGCAATTGTATAGGCCTTCTTTAGGCAGCGGTTCTAGGTTGAGGGCAGGTGCATGACAGCAGTTCAGCTCACAGAGTAGAGCGCATGAGGCTAACCAGGGCTATGGTGACGGTCAGGTTGAGGAAGTGGAGGAGTGGGTCAAGACTACAGGTAGTGAGGTTGAATTCGGAGAGTAGAGAGGAGAGCTTGTCATGAGTGACAGTGGAGAAGCAAATTAGGAGGGAACTGCAAGGTGCAGGTATAGGGGCTGGCGGTGCAGACTGCACAGGTACAGGGGCTAGTGGAGCAGACTGTGCAGGTATAGGGGCTGGCGGTGCGGACAATGGGTTAAAGCTTTCTCTAATGAGGTTGGTCTTGTTTAGAAAGTGAGTGGCAAAATCATCTGCTGAGTGGAGAGAAGGGGGATTGGGTGCTGGTGGATGGAGGAGAGAGCTAAAGGTGTTGAAAAGCTGCCTGGAGTTGTGAGACAGTGAGGATATGATAGTGGTGAAGTAATCCTGTTTGGTCGAGGTGAGTGCAGACTTAAATGTATGTACATTACCTGCAACATGATCCACGCATCAAGGCAATAACAATGAACAGCGATTACTGGTTGGCCAACCTCTTTGATCCACGTTACAAGACAAAAGTGAGCAATTTCCTTCCACCCACAGAAATTGACAGTAGAATGCAGGATTTTGAGACTGTGCTCATTGACCAGCTCGAGACATCTTTTGCGTCTTCACATTCTAATGTCACGGTGGAACGTCAGCAATGTGGCAGCAGTAGAATGGCAAATAGCCACAACAGGCAATGTGGCAGAACCCTACTGGGTAAAATTTGGCAATCAATTTTTACCACCTCACCAATGCCTTCAAGGTAAGGCGGCATTCAGACACAGAGAC
This sequence comes from Phyllomedusa bahiana, assembly GCA_025379985.1. Classification (NCBI taxonomy): domain Eukaryota; kingdom Metazoa; phylum Chordata; class Amphibia; order Anura; family Hylidae; genus Phyllomedusa; species Phyllomedusa bahiana. The sequence continues at coordinate 48,874 of JAODAL010022805.1, forward strand.
CGCCTTAAGACCATTGTCCATGACTACCTTCCGGTCAACATCAATGTTTTTGTACTTAGTCTTTACCCTTCTGGGTGTCCAAACTGGATGAATAGCCAGAGATTGCTTGACATGCCATAAAAGTTTTATCTTGCCCAGAAACCAGCATTATCTCGGAATGCACATTCAGCGCAGCTGGTGGGGTGATAACTGACAAACGTATCTGTCTTTCCCCTGACAATGTGGATTGTTTGACATTTTTTAAAAATGAATCAAGTGTGGATCTCTGACCATTTTGTTGCCCCGGTTGCCAATGTCACTGACTAGTAAACTGTAGCACGTTTTCTTCACAATGTGAAATATTCATTTAAACTACACTACATCTCACGTCTGTAGTTCCTGTGCCTGCTGCTTCTGCAAATTGTATTCTACTGCTGCCAACAGCTAGATTTACAAGTCTTAAGGTTGAATTTATTGTGAAATATATCTGTATGACTTTGATGTGCAATGCATATACCTTTTACTCCTCCTCCTCCTTGTAGCCCTCCAAATCTTTATTTTTTTAAATGCCTCCACCTGTACTACCACCAAATTTACTAAGTCCTGTTATCCGGAACCTCGATGTTTCTCATTGGCATGTTCTTGCTGCCAGCAATGGTACTGTCGTCTACTGTTGTCGAATCGGAACCTCCATGTTCCCCATTGCCTAATCTTGTTGAACCGAAACCTTGCTGTTTCCCATTGCCTAAAGTTGTCGAACCATGACATCACTGTTCCCATTGCCTAATGCTGTTGAACTGGAACCTCGCTGTCCCCCATTACCTAATGTTGTTGAACCGGAACCTCGCTGTTCCCCATTGCCTAATCTTGTCGAATCGAAACCTTGCTGTTCCCCATTGCCTAATGTTGTTGAATCGGAGCCTCCATGTTCTCAACTGCCATGTTCTCGCTGCCTCCAATGGTACTGCCGTATAATGTATTATTCTGCACCCCCTATAGCTACATCCCTACTTGCAAGCTGTCCTCATCCTTTCAGTTAGCCATTGAAAGGAACTAAGTATTTCAGCCTCTCAATTTTTTCTGTCACTTTTAGAGGCAAAATTTATTTACTAAGTGGTTCCACATATGCAGTTGACTCTTCTGGATGGTAATTACAGGTTCTTGTCACCTTTATAGGTTCCTCACTGGCATGTTCTCGCTGCCACCAATGGTACTGCCGTCTAATCTAGTCCAGCATGCAGAGGTGCAAGTTCATGGTCCCTGGTGCAAAAAGTGAAATGGGGACCCCCCATTACCAGGGCTGCCATTCATTAATGTCATCTATTAACTGTTTCAGGGCCCCATAGAGCCAAATCAAATGGGGCTCCCACCCATTACTAGTTCCTATTTAACATATCAGTGGGCCCCTTTTGATTGGGCCCCTGACAGGAGTACTGCCTGTTGCCCTATTGGCACTCCTGCCAGTTAAAATGTGGCTTTCCAATACTAGTGTCTTCTTATGTGTCAAAGGGATTTTTGAGCCCCCTCAGGATGCAGGGCCCCATAGCGGCTGCTACCGCTGCACCCCCTATAACTACACTCCTGCAAACTGAACCTCCATGTTCCGCATTGGGATGTTCTTGCTACCACCACATATATCACATGTACAAAGCTTGTAAGCAGAGGCGTAAGTGCAAGTTCTTGGGCCCTGGTGTGAAAAGTGAAATGGGGCTCCTGCCAGTTACCATGTGCTACAACTTCAAACAGTCACAATCCAAAATCCACTATGGTGAAGACCAAAGTGCTGTCGAAAGACACCAGAAACAAAATTGTAGCCCTGCACCAGGCTGGGAAGACTGAATCTGCAATAGGCAATCATCTTGGTGTGAAGAAATTAACTGTGGGAGCAATAATTAGAAAATGGAAGACATACAAGACCACTTATAATCTCCCTCCATTTGGGGCTCCAAGCAAGATCCCACCCTGTGGGGTCAAAATGATCACAACGGGAAAAAAAAAAAACACAGAACCACACGGGGGAACCTAGTGAAGGACCTGCAGAGAGCTGGGACCAATGTAACAACGGCTACCATCAGTAAAACATTGCCTTGCCTGGGACTCAGATCCTGCAATGCCAGACATGTCCCCCTGCTTAAGCCAGTACATGTCCGGGCCCATCTGAAGTTTGCTAGAGAGCATTTGGATGATCCAAAAGAGTATTGGGAGAATGTCGTATGGTCAGATGAAACCAAAGTAGAAATGTTTGGTAGAAACACAACTTGTTGTGTTTGGAGGAGAGAGAATGCTGAGTTGCATCCAATAAAAACCATACCTACTGTGAAGCATGGGGGTGGCAACATCATGCTTTGGGGATGTTTCTCTGCAAAGGAACCAGGACGACTGATCCATGTACATAAAAGAATGAATGGGGCCATGCATCGGGAGATTTTGAGTGCAAACCTCCTTCCATCAGCAAGGGCATTGAAGATGAAATGTGGCTGAGTCTTTCAGCATGAAAATGATCCCAAGCAAACCACCAGGGCAACGAAGGAATGGCTTCGTAAGAAGCATTTCAAGGTCCTGGAGTGGTCTAGCCATTCTCCAAATCTCAACCCCATAGAAAACCTTTGGAAGGAGTTGAAAGTCTGTGTTGCCCAGCGACAGCCCTAAACCGTCACTGCTCTAGAGATCTGCATGAAAAAATGGGCCAACATACCAGCAACAGTGTGTGCCAACCTTGTGAAGACTTACAGAAAACGTTTCACCTGTGTCTGCCAACAAAAGATATATAACAAAATATTGAGATGAACTTTGATTATTGACCAAATACTTATTTTTCACCATAATTTGCCAATAAATTCTTTCCAAATCAGACAACGTGATTTTCGGGATTTTTTTTCTCATTTTGTCTCTCATAGTGGAGGTTTACCTATGATGTCAATTACAGGCCTCTCTCATCTTTTTAAGTTGGAGAACTTGTACAATTGGTGGCTGTCTAGCTGACTAAATACTTTTTTCCCAACTATATATGTGGATCACAATAACGCACTGGTATATTTCAGCGTTATGTGGACTTAAAATCTGGCAAAATTCCACTTTTTGGCATTGAGCACGATTAAGCAACAAAGAGAACTCTATTTCCTGGATATATATCTTTATGACAATTTCCCCCCCAAAACTGCCAAAAATTAACTTTTCTCCACTCACTATAATTTTCACCAACCACTATTTAAAAGATATTTTCTTGTCTAGGAGATTTGGAGACAGTGCGTTATACAATTACTGAACCCCCCAAACTGCAAAAATGAAGTTTTGGGCGCTGAAAATGATTTTTAACAACAAGCACCTTTTGAAATAGATTTCTTTCTATAGGAGATTTGTTAACAGAGTTAGGCGCATATGTGAGCCTGCCAATGTCACCAAATAACAACTTCTGGGTGTGGGAAAGATGCAGCCAGCAATACAAAACTCCCTAACTATTGCGGTCTATGATTCCCTAAGCTTGCTCTACACCCCCCAACAAATCTAAATAGCAGTTTTTCCTGTCTAAAATCGCTGAGAAATCTTGTGCCTGCATGCATGCAAGCAAGCAGACAGAGAGCAGTCCGTTCAACTGCAAATGGCGTTCACATGGAAACACAGTGAAATACATATAACAGGGTCATGTGATTTTAGCAGCCAATGAGAGACCTACACCTTCAGCGATGTTGTGTTTGACACTTCTCTGTGATTTGCACTGATTGGATGGCCGCCAAAAGTGCCGGAAACAGCTAAAAGTGAAACTAAAAATGGTGTTTCGAACGCGCATGACGAACGTGAACTTTACTTGAACGAACCGTAAAAATGTTCGGTTCGGCTCGAGTTCTAAAAAAAAAATCGAGAAGTTCGACTCAAACGTAACTTTTCTTGAACAATTTGATCAACACTAGTAGGCAGAGGTAGGCGATTGCTTAGGACGTGTACTAGAGATGAGCAAATCGATTCTAACTAAGTGGAAATCGTTCAGATTATCACAAAAAATTTGATTCTGAACGAAGACGAAGTTCATGGCTGGCGTTGAGTCGAACCGTTCGGCAAAATTTAAATTCGGCCTGAACATTGCGTATTTTGCCGAACCGAATAGTTTGCTGCAAGTTTGGTAAAAAGTTTGGGCTCGGGACCGGCGTTTGGCGCCTTTTTCAGCTGCTTCCTCCAGTTTTGGCAGTCAGCCAATCAGCGCAGAGCACCGAGAGGGAGTCAAAAACTTCACCAGTGAAGGTGTAGGGATCTCATTGGCTTCTAAAATCACATGACTGTCTTATGTGTATGTCACTGTATTTCCTGTTAAACACCACTTCTACCGTAACCTCTTTTTTTAACACACTGTTGCCTGTGTCGGCTGTTTTGCCTGCTGGCATAAAAAAAATTTAATAGCGTTTTTACACCGGAAAAGCTGCTTTTTTTATTACTTGGGGGGGCGGGGCAGGGAATCAGACACATCACTAGTTAGGAAATTAGGTAGTTTTGTATAGATATTCCATAGAAAATTTCTGTTTATAATCCTATTGGCCCATCGCAAAGTATAGGCATTTAAGACCCCTTGATTTGCTGTGAGAGTTCTTCCATACAACCCCATTTCAACAATATTGCATTGAAAAAATTCTGTTTATAATCCTATTTGCCTGTTGAAAAGTATAGGCATTTAAGACCCCTTGATTTGCTGTGAGAGTTCTTCCATATGACCCCATTTCACCGCTATTCCATAGAAAAAATTCTGTTTATAATCTTATTTGCCCATTGCAAAGTACGGGGCATTTAAGGCACTTGATTTGCTGTCAGGATTCTTCCATACGACCCCATTTCTCCGATATTGCATAAAAAAATTCTGATTATAATCCTTTTGCCCGTATAGGCATTTAAGAGCACTTGATTTGCTATCTTTGGAGTACAGTTCTTCAATAAGAGATTGTAAACAAATCTTGACCTTTTTAATATTTATATTTTTGAATATGTAGCAAACTAGAGGTGGTAAGTGAGCAAGGAGGGGCGTAGGACTTGGAGCTAGAGGTATAAGATGCTTTCAATGCTCTGGACAACACACAAGTGAACACATCGTCAATCGCAAGATCATGAGGCCTGTCATTGCTTGGTCAGTTCCCTGTGCATCTCATTTCTGCGGCGCCAATTTTTTCTTTAGTGGTTAACACCCTGCATCCAGCAGTCTTAACTCCTCTTCCTCTCAGTCAGGGCCACAAATATCGTCATCATCATCAGTCTAAACTGAAGCTAACGCGGGTCAAATGTCAACCAATAAACAGACCGCACTAGATAATCCATATTCTGAAGAGCTCTTTGATTACACAATGTGTTTGGGGTCAGAAGGCATTTCAAAAGATCAAGAGACCAAAGAGGATGATTTTGTCTGCTGTGACCCCCAATCGCTGATGCCCTCAGAGGAGAAGAAGGAAGCTGGTCCCTCTCTTTTCATTGGACTTGCCATCTTTAAGGTGCGAAAATGATGAACACAAGAGGCAAAAGGTGTGGAACCCGGTATATGTTCTCCAGACCCTTCCGTAAACATGGAGTTTTGCCTTTGTCAACATACATGCGTATTTAAAAGAAGGGCGACGTTGTGTACATTAAGGGTATGGGCACCATACAAAAAGGCATGCCACATAAATGCTATCATGGCAAGACTAGCAGGATCTACAATGTTACACCATGCTGTGGGTATAAATGTGAACAAGCAGATCAAGGGTAAAATCCTTGCCAAAAGAATCAACGTCCATGTGGAGCAAATCCTTGCAAAAAAAAAAAAAAAAAAACAACATGAAAATAAATGTGTGAATAGATGTGAGGAGAGAAAAAAAAAGGGGAACATAATAATGAGTGTGAATAAATGTGTATGGGGAAAGAAAGAAAAAAAAAGGAAAATGAATATGTGAATAGATCTGGGGAGAAGAAAAAAAAAGGAACATAAAAATGAGTGTTAATAAAGGTGAATGGGGAAAGAAAAAAAAACAGAAAAAATTGAACGTGAAAATGAGTGTATGAGTAAATGTAATGGAAAAAAAATGACATGAAAATTTTTTTATTTTTTTCTTTCATTATATTTATTTACACATTTCATTTTCATGTCTTTTTTTTTCTCCTATTACATTCATTCATAAACTCATTTCCATGTCATTTTTTTTTTCATTACATTTACTCATACACTCATTTTCACGTTCAATTTTTTCTTTTTTTCTGTTTTTTTTCTCTTTCCCCATTCACCTTTATTCACACTCATTTTTATGTTCCTTTTTTTTTTTCTCCCACATCTATTCACATATTAATTTTCATGTTTTTTTTTTTTCTTTCCCCATTTACATTTATTCACACTCATTTTTATGTTCCCCCTTTTTTTTTTTTTTCTCTCTCTCCTCACATCTATTCACACATTTATTTTCATGGGGGTTTTTTTGTTTTTTTTTTGCAAGGAGACATTGTCATACATGTTTTGCCTGTGTCTTTAAATATGTTCTAAAAAACGTATGTTGCATCATGTCACATGATATGTGTTCTGACACGTCATTGGTTTTGATTTCCTTTAAATATGTTTATTGAGTGTCTGTTTTTTAAGTCATGATTAAAGGTGTTTACCCGAAACGCGTTGACTCTGTCTGTCGTGTCTGGATTTTAATGATTTGATACAATAAAGAACATTATTTTATTTATCCAACGGTGCTGGATCTTTTCCGCCATCCATGCGGACTTGTCAAAAAAGGTTGCTGGTTTTGGGGTCAGGCCACTGTAAAAGAACACCAATAGTAAAGGTCCTATTGAAAAAAATCTTATTTCAAATACTCATTTCTTCCTGCATAGTTTATAGAGTGTCCAAAGGGTCATTTTTGCTGGTTTTGGGGTCAGGCTACTGTAAAAGGGGTGCCAGGGGTGCCAATAGGGTAGTACTACTGTCAGGAGCCCTAATCAAAAAGGGGCTCAGTGATATGTTAAAAATAGGAACTAGTAATGGGTGCGGGCCCTATTTGATTTAGCTGCATGGGGCCCTGAAACGGTTAATAGATGACTGATGGCAACCCTGGCTACCTATGCACCACCTACAGCTGCAGCCCTGTCAGCTGAACCTCCATGTTCTCCATTGGGATGTTATTGCTGCCACCACATATATGACATGTTCTTGGGCCCTGGTGCAAAAAGTTAAATGGGGCTCCTGCCAGTTACCGTGTGCCATTTCCAATACCGGTGTTTTGTTATGTGTCAAAGGGGTCCTGTAGCAGCTGCTACTGCTGTACCTGCTATAGCTATGCTGTTCTAATCTTTTCAGTTAGCCATTGAAAGAAATGAATTATTTTAGCCTGTGAATTTTTTGCTGTGACTCTTAGAGCCAAATTGTCTTCACTAAGTTGTACAACGTATCCAGTTTACTCTTATGGAAGGTAATTGCGGCTTCTCTTCACCTGTGTTAGTATAAAAATTAACTTGAACATCATCTCCCATTGACTTTACAGGGGTTCGGCGTTTGGCCCGAATTTCTCAAAATTCGGGGTTCAGCCCGAACTCGAATATTTTAGTGCTCGCTCATCTCTCATGTCATGGCATGACATGGGGCAAAGAACTATGGGAGGAAGAAAGGAACATCCTCAATGTCATGACATGCAGACATGCAGCCAATCAGCAGCCAGCCAGCTTCTGTAATGTCACAGCCCTATAAATAGTGCAACCATTTTACATTCTGCCACTTGTCACTGTGTCTCATATGCACAAGCATCTCTGTAGCAGCACTAGATTGCACTCTGTGCAAAATACTTCAGATTTTAGAGTTTCTGGGGTAAAATACCTTTCAAATACATAATGTGTGTGTCATATACACACCTGTTCCAGTGTTTTTTTTATTTTTGGATATTGCAATCTGTGGCAAAGAGTTAATTTATTAAAGGGAACCTCTGTGTCAAATCCAGTGTGTGTATTTCTGCTCTACACACGTCTGAAATCTTTCCAGTTCAGTATGTAAAGAACACAGAAGACATGCAAATATTCCATTTACTTGTCATCTATGTTTTGGATCAACTCCTGTTTGTTTTTGGTTTTAGCAATACTTATGGATTATTGACCAATTGAAAGTGAACTCTGAGATCAAAGGAAGGGCAAAACTATCAGTGACGTCAATGCAAAATTACTTCCTACACCCTTTCCACTTTTTTGTGCGTTGTGGTGGGGGGGGGGAGCTCTGCATGTATCAGCATTTAACAGAACAGGTTCTGTTATAATCTGTGGAATCATCTGATGATGCTGTAGAAGGAGTGTGCTCTTTGACGCTATAGTGGGATCTTGGCCCTCTGCTCGGTTCTTTCTAGCTAACATTACCCTGTCAAGCGGTGTTCCCACTTCAGTTATTTGGTCAGTTTTTCCCCTGTAACTGCCCAGATAAGTGAAGTGTGAAGCAATTTTATGAGCGGCGCCTGTCATCTGCGTATCATACTAAATCACAGCTTTGTTTCAATGCCAAACCATGCTCCCTATGCATATTTCTGCACGGTACAATGTTCTACAACACCATACAGGTTTTCTGCAGCCAGGAAACTGCTGCTTTTTAACGCGATTCGTTGTAAATTAATTCTGAACAAGCCGAATTTTGGGGGTAAATTCGGCGAATTGACCAAATCATTGGTGTCAGTGCAGCATGGAGGGATTTTAGGAAAGGGTTTAAAGAGGGAGGGAACACTGCAGGCGTTTTTAGAGTAGGAAGGGACTAGTATCATTGGACCTTCTCATTCTGATAGAATCAGACTGCAGCTGTCGTCTTTACATTGGCTGGTTATGGGGGGACCCCACATCATTTTATATAAAAACAATGTTTCCTTCTAGATTTTTCAATAAACAGTTAAAAAGAGACGATGCAGGATCCCCCCATTTTCCATAACCAGCCACGGTGAAACCATCAGCTTTAGCCTGATACTATCAGAATGGGAAGGTTCATGAATACTGACTGGTACCTTTCCATCCTAAAAATACCAGCCTACAGCTGCCATAGCAGTGGGCCATCATATTAGAGGGTCTTCTTCTGATGGTAACCCTGCTCTTCCAAGTACTCCGATTGTGTTGGGTACTGGGGAAATAGTGAGAGGGTGTTAGTGTCAGCTTTGGGTGGCAAAAACAACGCTGGCTGATACCAAGCCCCAGTCATAGTAATCAAGAGGTAATCGTCTGGCAGCTCCATTACTAACATTAAAAACAAAATTCTAAAAAAAAAACATAGAAACATAGACAAATCATCAGCCCTCATTGACCATTTTATTAAAGAAATGCATCTAATGCTGGTCTGACAGTCTAACAAATCCAGCATAGTCCAAAGGAGCTATAAACAATATAAAAAGCATGGCAATATGCTTTACTTCATCCCCTGCACTCCCTGAAGGTCATGGTGGTCGCACTATATGATCCTGGAGGGTTTAGATCACATCACAATCTCCAGGGGATTGGTTCTCTGTTTCCTCCCAGAAGATTGTGCCTGTAAGCTGTGGCCCGTAAACCCTCACCACTGCCCCTACCATTGTGTTATATGGCCTATGAACCCATAACCCCCTCACCTCCACCTATCACCCCATATACCCCTCACCTCCACCTATCACTACATAACATCCCTCACCTCCACCTATCACTCCATAACCCCCCTCACCTCCACCTATCACCCCATAGCCCACTCACCTCCACGTGTCATCTCATAAACCCCCCACCACCTCCACCTGTCACAACATAAACTCCTCACCACCTCCACCTGTTACTCTATAGCCCCCTCACCTCCACCTATCACCCAAAATCCCCCACCTCCACCTATCACTTCATAGCTCCTTCCCTCCACCTATCACCCTCTTGCCTCCACATACCACCCTATAATAATAATAATAATAATAATAATAATAATAATAATAATAATAATCTTTACTTATATAGCGCCAACATATTCCGCAGCACTTTACAATATAGAGGGAATAAGCACAGACAAACCAGACATTACATTATAAAAAGCTACATACAAATCAGACACGCGGTGTGAGGGCCCTGCTCGCAAGAGCTTACAATCTATTAGGGTGTATGGGTGAAACAAAGGGTTACAAGTGCTTGGTTTACAATGGTCCAGCCATGTTACATAAATATGGGGTAGTATACATAAAAAGTGGATGAACCTGCCATCCCAACCATACATCTATATACAGATAAGTGCCTGTGGGTGCCAAAGTGCAGGAAGTGATGAATATGTGACAGATTTTGGGGGCTTAACAATTAGGGATCTTGATAGGCTTGTCTAAGATGATGGGTTTTCAGAGCACCCTTAAAACTGCGAGGGTTGTGAGTGTGCCTGATCACATGGGGTAACATGTTCCAGAGAACTGGTGCAATACGTGCAAAATCTTGTAGACGGACATGGGAGGTTCGGATGAGTTGAGGTGGTGAAGTCTTAGATCAGTAGCAGAGCGGAGAGCCCGGGTAGGGTGGTAAGACAGAGATGAGGGAGGAGATGTAGGGGGGTGCACCACTGTGGAGAGCTTTATAGGTGAGAGTGATTATTTTATGTTGTATTCTGTAATGAATAGGTAGCCATTGCAGAGACTGACACAGGGTAGAGGAATCAGTATAGTGGCTGGAAAGAAAGACAAGCCTGGCTGCTGCATTCAGGACAGATTGGAGAGGGGAGAGTTTACAGAGCTCCCTCACCTCCACCTATCACCCTATAGTGATGATGTTACAGTATTATTTGGTCTTTGTGTAGCGGTATCATTGATAACATTGGTCTTGGTATACTGGTTTGTGCAGTGACAGTATGGTGATGATATTTCCTACTTAAATAGCAGTATTATGCAGTTACTGTATCACCATCAGCATCGTCCATAGAAAATTGTCTTTGTAGCTATTTGTATGTATTTTTCATACACAGCATATTGCTTTATATAGATTCAACCTAATAGCTCAGTAACACCACGGTTTTTGGGGGTTTGGAATGTGTGTTTTTTTCCCTATCCCACCAAGGTGGGGAGGACGCATGCAGCATGCACTAGGTTAGTGCGAGGGATTGGAATTTTTTAGTCTTCATTGGCTCTACTTGCCTTGGGCACCAAAATGCCTTGTCCACACTGTACACCCAAGCAATGCCCGGGGAAAGAATTAAAGCAATTTTCAAATTTTTTTGCTTTATTAAACCCCAATTTTGGGGAAGGGGGCACAACTAACAATGCCCTCCAACTCTGATTGCCCTTAAAACTTCCCCTATGAAGCTTGTTTTATAAAAACAAAAATAAATTTTATAAAAAAATTTCTTTTTACAATTCTTTAAAAGGGCTTTTTGAAATTCAGACAGACCAAAACTAAAAAAATAAAACCCAACTTGACATTAAACTTTGTAAGCAATGTGAGTCAGTATCTGGCTAAACATAATTTATACATTAAGGATTCAGGCAAAAACACATGGCCCCCAAACTGCTCTCCCTTGCGTGGTAAAAGATAGAAAATTGTCTGGTATCTCTTATACGCCTCTAGAAAAAGGGCCTTCCCATGCCCTTTTGTAAATTTTTAAAACCATTGAAAAATGTATTAAAAATCATCATCATATATCAAATTACCACTTTACTGAAACACAGCATAGGCTGTGGAGCAGCCCACAATAAATTAAAAGTTTTTTCCCCATACATACATGGGCATATAGCAAATTATCCTACACTAAACACATGTCCAACTGGGTAAGATTGCAAACAATGGCCCCTTTTAAGCAAAAGCAGTGGGTCACCCTTGGGGGAGCCCTGGATAGGCATGCTCTATTTTCTTAACAAAAAGTGTTTTCCCCAAAAGACCCAAATCCAGCATCCTTTAAAACATTTTCATAAGCAAAACAGCACTTACACTGAAACAGTCATATCAGCTAAATATCAAAGTTTTTCCAACCTTTTTTAAAGTGAAAAAGCAGGGGACTAAAAGTGGGGGGGGCGCGCGTAGCGCGGCCCCCAGCCAAAAAAATTTTCATGGACACGCCCATCTTTTCGGTATGCCCCGCCCCTTTTAAAAAGCCACACCCCCTCCACCTAACTGCAATTTAAAGGGTTTTGGGGAAAAAACCAGGAGATGGGCCCTTTTAGCCAGGTTTGTAGCCCCCCATAAACCCGGTAGTGCCCCCTTTCAGGGTGGGATGCCCCCTTGTACCAAGTAAATGCCCCCTCTGTTTTCCCCGGGAAAGCCAAAAATTTGGGAGGGCCCGGGAGATGGCCCCCCTTTGGGGGTTTGCCAGGTAGGTCCCCCCCCCCTTTGGTTTTCCAGGTTTGGTGCCCCCATTGGGTTTGCCAAGTAGTGCCCCCCTTGGGGGTTAGGGGGGGGGGCCCGGGAGTTTTCCCCCCCTGGTTTGCCAGGGAAATGCCCCCCATTGTTGCCAGTAAAATGCCCCCCAATTTTTTTGCCAAATAGTGGGGCCCCCATTGGTTGCCCGGTAAATGGGCCCCCCTCTTTAGCAAGGTTTGTGGCCCCCAAACTTTTTCCAGGGTGGCCACCCAAACTTTTAGCCAGGGGGTTTTCCCCCCTCTGTTACCAGGTAGTGCCCCCATCTTTTTCCAAGAAATGCCCCCCTCGTTAGCCCCAAATAGTGCCCCCTCTGTTAGCCGGGAGTTTTTCCCCCTCGGGTTAGCCAGGTAGTGCCCCATCTGTTTGCCCCGGTAATGCCCCCCTCTGTTAGCCAGGAGTGCCCCCATCTTTAGCCAGGTAGTTGGGCCCCCCTCTTTAGCCATAGTGCCCCCCTTTTTTTGCCCTTGTGCCCCCATCTGTTACCCAGGTAGGCCCCCCAAACCCGTTAGCCAGGGAGTGCCCCCCCTCTTTTTGCCAGGGAATGCCCCCCCCTTTTTTGCCATATGCCCCCTTTTTTTTGCCAGGGAGTGGCCCCCATTGTTTGCCAGGGAAACCCCCATTTTAGCCAGGTAGTGCCCCCCCTTTTTTTCCAGGGGTGCCCCCCTTGTAGCCAGGTAGAGCCCCCCCAAAGCTAAAAAAAATTAAAAAATAAAATCCCCCACCCCACCCGGCCTTTCCCGCAAGGGGGGCGACCGCTCCTGCCCGATCTCTTCAGCCCGGGGCAAGGGGGGAAGTGAGGGGGCAGCCGCCGGGCACTCCCCTTGAGCCCGCCGGGCACTTTCCCCCCCGCCGCTGAACTGTAAAGTTAAAAGGCGCAACAAACCCGGGGGCCCGGGGACATACAGGGAGAGGGGGGGAGGGGGGAGCGATCCCCCCCTCCCTCCTCCCCCAGAGTGAGACCGCGGGGGGGTGGGGCCCCCGCCGGGGGCCGCTTCATCCCCCCCTGTAGGAGCGGGCCCGCGGCGCAAGAATAGCGCACCAGCGCTACTCTTGCGCCGCGGTAATTTAAAGGACCCCCGCCGCCTGCAGGCGGCGGAGGAATGCCAACCCCCCGGGAGGGCGGGAGGGGACCCCAAATAGGGGGACCCCCCGCCAAAAACGGAGAGTTGGCATGTATGGCTACTATGGATCCCGCCGCCATAGGTGGCTCAGCCCAGCTGGCAGATCCTGCCTTAGAATGCCCAAGCCCTCTGTCCAGAGCATTCTGAGGCAGGTCCCAGGGATCGTGACCAAATGTCCTTGATCCCCATAACTGTGCAGTCTGTTTGTGCTTCCTTGAGGCACACATACAGTTAAACCCCCTAGCGAAACAGAGAGCTACAAGCCCACTATCCGGCCTAATAGACCTACCAGGTGCCGGCCATGAGTCCTGATGTACGTGGCGTGATGACATCACATTATGATGCCGCCTACACAGGGTTCACTTGGAAAAGCTGGTCTGCAGCGTATCGTGGGAACAGGTAGAGAGGGTTTTTTCGTTTTTTTTTCTGCTAATGGGGCCCTACCTAGCTGGGCCTTAGCTACCTACTTAGCTGGGTATCTTACCTTGGACCTGCCTATCTACCTAGCTGAGGCATATCTACCTAGCTAACTGGGGCCCATCTGGGGCATATCTACCATACTTGCCAACTTTTGAAAGTAGGAAAGTGGGAGACGTGAAGGTGCAATAATTTGCATGATCACGCCCCCTCTTGTTGGTGAGCCATGCCCCTTTGAAAAAGCCACACCTACGCCACCTAACTGTGTTACGACTCTGGATGAAAGCTAAATTAGGGTTTTGGCATCACTCAGCTTTCCTGGACTGTTGGATAGCCTATTAAGCATCCAAGAGAGCTGGGAGATACCGTGAAACTGTGCCTAAACCATTACATTACAATCAATATTTCCACCATACAGTGATTATACAGTGGTAGCCACCAGTGTACACAGGCTCTGCAGACACTTAAGTGATTAAAGTGCAGTAACATGTAGGGACTCACCGAGGGCATCCCCCTGTGACTAGAATTGTTATCTTTCCCTTTTCTTCTCCATCCTGTCCAGATGACTTCTTCCGACCATGACTCGTCCCTGCAAAATTTACCACAAAAACACCTTAGAATTCTATTTTTTTCAGCACTTCCCTACCTGTAGCAAACTCTGTACAAGCGACATGGGGTTACATAGTTACATAGTTTGTAAGGCTGAAAAAAAGACAAGATGTCCATCCAGTTCAGCCTGTTGTGCTTAAGTGTTGATCCAGAGGAAGGCAAAAAAAACCCAGTCCTTTTATTATTTTTGTTGCCCGCCTTTGTACCTGTTCAAGCTCTACAATGTCTTTCCTGTGCACTGGTGCCCAAAAGTGTACACAATATTCCAAGTGTTGTCTAACCAGTGACTTGTATAATGGGAGAATAATGTTCTCATCATGTGCATCTATGCCCCTTTTAATACATGATCCAATTTGCCTTGGCAGTTGCTGTCTGACACTGGCTGCTACCATTAAGTTTACTGTACACCAGTATTCCCAAGTCCTTCTCCATGTCACTTTTACCCAGCGTTTTTCCATTTAACATGTAGTCATGGACTGGATTTTTCCTCCCCATATGCATTACCTTGCATTTATCGTGTTTAAAACCCCATCACCATTTCTCTCCTAGGGCCCCAAAAGACCCCAACCCTTTTAATAACACATTTTCCTCTATTGTTTGATTACTTTACAGAGCTTTGATCTCTGCAAAAACGATATTTTACTGTGCAATTCATGGGGTTTTT
>JAODAL010022806.1:0-63945 GCA_025379985.1 Phyllomedusa bahiana
TTAAAAAAATTCTCTCCCTAACTACAAAAAATTTTCCAATCTCTGATCTAAAAAGGTAAGGGATCACAGCAAACATAGAGCTTTCTCTGTGAAAAATAAATAATTTGCTGAGCTGGGGACAAGAAGAGCCCCACGTCCTCCTGCTAGAGACGCGAGAGACCACATGAACGGAAGGGCTGTTCTTTAAAACGAGGTCATGTTTTTTTTTCCCACCCAAATCGCAACCATACACACCCCAGTCATGACGTCGCACACACATCCCCCACCCTCTCTATTCTGTAACTGTTTTTGGGCGGGCCGCCAAATTACAGGAACCCCGAAAAAGGCGCGATCAAAATAGATGATCAAAAATTTTTACCTAAATTACGCATGACAAAAAATTTTCCCATCAACAAAAAACTGTGCCGATTTCAACTTTGTCGTAAAACCCCTTCAACACATTTATGGGATACATATTACTTTTAAGTTATTCAATCCTTTTTTTTGCTGCGTACTTTCATAAACAAAGATCAAATGGACACATGTTTGGCCTGTGTCTGACTAATGTACTGCTGTGGACATGTTAAGTGTGTATCTCTGGAGGTTTTTGAAGATACAGAAAGCCAGAAATTGACTACTTAAATGAAAGCCAAGCTTTAGTGTTAGGGTTAGCCTTAAGCTAGGCTCACATCTATGTTCATTATTCTGATTTTTAGTTCCATCAACTGAAATAAAAAAGTACTGAGGTACCAGGTCCATTAAATGGGTAACACCAATGACCAATGCACCCTATTGACCACAATGGGGTCCTATTGGTTTTTGTCAAGCTGTCAGCCATTTTAACAGACAGAAAAAAATAAGCATTCCACAAATTTTCCACTTTTTCAAAAAACCGGACAGAGGTCCAATGAAGCCCCAAGACAGATGGTTCTTGGGCAAAAGGGTCCATTGTTTTTTTTTCAGACATCATTACTAATCATTGTCTTTAAAGTGTAAAGTGGGCGGGACTTTGACAACCTGTCATTAATGTTCTCGAAAACATAAAGTGTTGTAACAATTGGGTTGTTTGCTGTGTTGATTCATCAAGTGAAACCCTAGACACCTTCTTTCGGAAAAAAGCAGGGGAAATTTGGGAACCATAAAAAAAGTATTCCAATGCATACCAAGACAGAGTTATAGGATTTTATAGACCAAAGATATTTTCTTTTGTGTATATTTAGTTTTTTTGCTGCAGTATACACTCTCTATGGTGGACACAAAAGTTTGTCCCATTCTGTCTACTACATGTCCGACACATGAAGCACATACAACCATGAAATAGACCAAATATAGTCCATAGAGAACATATCTCTCTTAGCTATTACAACATTCTGACCATTTTTCACAACTGTTTAATGCCCAGATTGCCATGAGGAGTCTTGCTCCAAACCACACGCCACAATATTCCAAACCAAATCCTACCGTGCCCCAAACCTCAGCCCCCAATGCTCCAAACCAAAGCCTAACACACCCCAAAACAAATCATATAATGCCCAAATTACAACCCGCCACATCCCTAAACCACTCCATACAATGATCCAAACCATACGCCACAATGTCCATAAACCATACCCTATCATTTCTCAAACCACAGCTTGCAGAGCTCCAAACTACACCATATAATGCTTCAATCACACCCTACCGTGCCCAAAATTAAAGCCCACAATGTTCCACACCACACCATACAATGCTCCAAACCACACCCCACCACATCCCCACACCACACTCTACCATGCTCCAAACCACAGCTCACAATGCCCCAGACTACACCCTATCATACCCCAAACTGTAAAGGGAAACATATATTTTTCTAGTGTTTTTCTAATAAAGTTTGTGGTGCAAAACATTATTACACATATATAAGCTTAGCTGAACAGCAGAGATACTCCAAGATGGCGCCTGCTTCCTGGACCACTCCCCACTATGTGGCAACATGGACCTGGGTGGAAACCATGACCATATCTGGAGAACCAATTAACTAGGTCTACATTCCTGATGGATGCAAAAAACAAAGGAACTTAACCACGCCCCTGAAAGCAATTTGTAAAACCCATTGTATTGTAATAAAGGCTCATTCAGTCTGCGCTTGTACACACTGAGGAGGAGGTCATACCAGCTCTATGTATTTTGCTGTCATTTCTTCACGCCGGCAATCAATGTTCAATTTGGACAGAAGTAGTCATGCGGTGTACCCCTGAACCCCAACAAAACCACACCATAGAATGCTTGTGGGAAAGGTGACAACCCCAACAGTAAACTAATACGTTACATTTCCCCTTTTTCTGTAGAAACGCCATGAATTTTATGATTTATAAAGTGGTAAAAAAATACAAATTTTATCGAAAAAAAATATGATGCCGCTTTTCAATAAATACAGCAATTTAAAAAAGATGAAAGCCAGGTTGACCCATTTGACATAAGAAATGCGTGTCTGAACCTATAGCGTTTTCATCTTGTGCATCTGTAGCAACTAAAACCTTCAAAGGGAGTGCATGAAAAATATTTCCCGTTTACCAACACAGGTAATAGAAGTCTATTTCACCACATGAAAAGCATTAAGTGGCATTTTATCAACCGTCCTCTCTTATGTGAATGAAAAAAAAAGATTATCTATAAACACCCATCCCGCCTCACGACGTACACAATGGCTCTGTGATGTGTCCCTTTATAAATAGGCATTCAAAATTACTGTTTGCTCTCTACTGGTAGAGATCTTTCTGCTTGTTCCACATATTGCTCCTAATGCGTGTGTCAGCATGTTGGAATCCGGCTCAATTAATAACACAATTTCTAGCAGGAAGAATGGCTTTGTTAAGTCGTTGTAGGTGGAATCATTTTTAATACTGTATTTTAAAGAGGTTCTATGTACGAATGAGAAAAAAGAAGAAAACAGTAGGTACTGTACAAGAACAAAATGTGTATAACATTATTTAAAGTAAAACGATAGATAATACTGAAAAATGTATATGGGAGTGAAGAAAACTTGAGAAAATTCATCATTGCAAAACAAACCAGGTAAGAAATAAAACCCCTGCACAATTATATACATATAACATCTATCAAGGGACCAAGGGCAGACCCCAAACCCTATGGAGAAAGTAAAGTAGTCAGAAAATTTCAGTCCACATAATACTGTTGGACATTGCCTAGGTCAGGGCTCCCAACCCTCTGGGATACAGGCAATATGTGGCTCCTGAGGCTGCTGTCTGTGACCTGCAGGGCACCAGAGATCCTGAGATATCCTAAGGGATGTCAGCATCCTGTTCTAATAGCCAGAACCAGAGTGTACTCTGATCCAGGGCCTTTAACTCCTTAGATATCACAGTCAATAGTGACTGTGACATATAAGACATCTGACAGAGATATTTGGCTCCCTTTGTCCTCCATCAGCACCCAGCTGTGAGATTGTGGGATGCCACTGGTTGCCATAATAGTTGGAGGCCTAACAACATCATCTAGTCTTTCTATGAAGTGGGCCAACCAGGCCCTGCACTGAGGCAGTTTGCTTAATACATTGCAGTACAGTATTATGATGTATTATAATGGCGATCAAGTGACTGCTCAGCTCAAGACACTCAGGCCAGTACACAGATTTGGAATTGCCACATGCGTAAAGACCTGGACAATATTTTTTTATTTTTTTGAATTTGGAAGTAATGCAGCCCATCAAATTCACATTTTTTCTAAGTGTGGCCCATTTACTGAAATAAGTTTGAGACCCTTTGTCTAGATAATATTGCTATATACAGATTATGTAATACCAGTGAACCTATGGCAAAGTATCAAGTCTTTTACAGCCTCTAACAAGTTTGCAAAGTATTTAGCTCCACTGATCTTTCCATCATCTCTGACCAGCTTCCCAGTCCCTGTCGAAGCAAAACCTCACCCCAGCATGATACTGCCCCTAGTGTGCTTCACAATGGGGGGAAAAGGTGTTCAAAATGATGTGTAGTGTTGACTTTTCTCTACACATAGCATTTGGCATTTAGGTCTCATCTGGGCAGACCCCCTTCTTTCACTTACTTGCTGTCCTCCCTAAATAGCTTTTTGCAAACTGCAAATGGGACTTTTTATGGCTTTCAAAAAAGGCTTCCTTCTTTATATTCTTTCATAAATTCCAGATTTGTGTAATACAGGACTTATAGTTGTTCTGTGGACAGATTCTCCCACCTGAGCCGTAGATCTCTGCATCTCCACTAGAGTGACCCTGAACATCTTTGCTGTTTTCTTTAATTACTGTTTTTCTTGTCTGGGCTGTCATTGTAGTCTGACGGCCAGGTCTTGGTAGGTTAGTAGTTGTGCCATACTCCTTCTATTTACGGATGATGGATTGAACAGTGCTCCATGAGATATTCAGAGCTCGAGCTATTTTTTTTTTTTAAACCTAACCCTGCAATACACTTTGCCACAACTTTATCCTTTAGCCATCTGGTGTGTTCCTTGGAAATAATGATGCTGTGTATGTTCACTAATGTTCCCTTACAAATCTCTGAGGTCTTCATAAAACAGCTGTAGTTGTGCTAACAATAAATAACATACATATGTGCTCTATTTACTAATAAGGTGACTTCTAAAGGCAATTGGTCACACTATATTTTATTTAGGGGTATCAGAGTACACACTTTAATTTGAAGAAATTTGGAAAAACACTTAGGGCGACATGTATGAATCTCGCCACGTCGGAGCGTCCGTTTGCACTTAATTTCTGAGTGGAAACTGCGCCTGATGTATGGCCGCGCCCGAAGTGCGCTCATACATGACGTGTAAAGTTCGCCATGTCTCACCAGTGTGTGGGGCGCAGTGCGGAACTTAGGCGCAGAAGGGACTGCGCCTAACATTCCGATTCGAGACAGGCTGGAAAACAGTGAAAAATCATTAAAGATGTCCGTGCGGCATGGAGTATGAATCAAAAAATCGCCTTTATTAGGTGTAAAACATTATCTGAAAAAGAGCTCAAACCTACTAAAAAAATACAGAAAAAAAATCACTTTCCAAAAATCTAGAACGGCGCTACATCAGGAATTAGGATCTTGGAAATTGCCGGGAAATACAGTAATTCAAATTCTGAAAGCACTCCTCATTGGTCGGAATACGAGCGACAGTGACCCATTATAACCTATGGAGAAGTATTGACCAATCAAAATCAAAGGCGGGACAGTTCAAAATACAGTAAAAAGGCAGAAAAGAGCTGATTGGTTGAGCTAGCGGGGGCTTGGCAATCCTGGCCAATCCGAATAGTAGAGACAGAGACCCATTATAACCTATGGAGAAGCATTGACCAATCAAATTCAAAGGCGGGACAGTTCAAAAGACAGTAAAAATGCAGAAAAGAGCTGATTGGTTGTAGTAGCGGGGGCTTGGCTATCTCAGCCAATCAGAGCGCGAGCTACTTTGTCCCATTGTAGTCTATGGCCAGATCAGGGCAATGAAATCTCGGCTCTCAGCGCCGTGCGGCATGGAGTATGATTTAAAAAATCATTTTTACTAAGTGTAACATATTATCTGAAAAAGAGCTGAAACCTTCTATAAACATACATAAATAAAATCTCTAACAAAACGCTTGTTGCCGAGACCGGCACCACATCAGGAATTGTGATATAGAGAATTGCCGGGAAATACAATAATTCAAATTCTGTAAGCTCTTCTCATTGGTCGGCTGAAACCAACCAATCAGAATAGGAGCGACAGTGACCCATTATAAGCTATGGAGAAGTATGGACCAATCAAATTCAAAGGCGGGACAGTTCAAAATACAGTAAAAAGGCAGAAATGAGCTGATTGGGTTTAGCCCAGGCGGCAGATATGAATCCAAAAATCATATGTAGTGCTTTTATTTTGAGTGGAGAAAGAATGGCGCGATAGAAGGGCCCCTAAAAGTCATTTAAAGTCTATGGGAAATATTCTAGTACTGTGATTGGTTGGGGGAAGAGGGGCTCGTCCTGCTTAGCCAATCACGGGTGAGCTACCTTCTCAAGAGTTCTATGGGAAAAAAATGCAGAGCGAGCTTGTGATTGGCTAAGTTAAAAGAGGCGCGGTTTTAAATTGGACCAATGGGAGAGCGAGTGACGCTCTTATGGGTTTTCTAATTGCAATCTGTAATAAAACTGTACATGGCAGAAATAAAATTATTTAAGCCTCCCAAGTTGTTTCCGATCTGTATATAAAATGAACAATAATATGGGGGTAACGAAAAAAAAAAATATTAATTCAATAAATTCATTTTTATTTCTTTATTTTCGTTACACCCATACTATTGATCATTGGCTAACGAAAATAAAGAATAAAAAAAGAATGATAGCCAAGCCCCCGCTACTTCAACCAATCAGCTCTTTTCTGCATTTTTACTGTATTTTGAACTGTCCCACCTTTGAATTTGATCGGTCAATACTTAGGTTATAATGGGTCACTGTCGCTCCTATTCTGATTGGTTGGTTTCTGTCGACCAATGAGAAGCGCTTTCAGAAATTTTAATTACTGTTTTTTCCCGGCAATTTCCCAAATCCTAATTCCTGATGTAGTGCCGTTTTTTGATTTTTGGGAAAATTTTTTTTTTTTTTTTTAATTTTTTTGAAGGTTTGAAATCTTTTTCTGATCATGCTTTACACCTAATAAAACCTTTTTTTTTTATTCATACTCCATGCCTCACGGAGCTGAGCGCTGAGTTGGATTTCTTTTGCGATCTTCTATATGTTTCCTCATGTTCCGTTCTCGCTTCACTTCGCCTCCGCCGGCTTGTTTAGACCAACTTCAACTAGGTCTGCCTGTCGGAGCTGGCGAGCGCTGCAATGTGCCGCACTTTGCCAAGCCACGATCATACATGCCTTGGAGTATTCAAATGAGCCGTGTCCCGCTCCAGAACGCCCACACCGCGCCCATTGCACGCCCCTCATGTGAGGCGCAGCCGAAAGTGGCGAAAGTTGCGCCTAACATCACATCACTGCGTCTGACAGGGGATTCGGATCGGTGAGGCGCCGTTTTCGCCAGAAAACAGGTGCAACTCCCGAACATACATGTCGCCCTTATTTTCTATACACTCCAAAAATACTTGTTCATGTTCTATTGTAGGAAAAGTTCAAGAGTTGGGAAGACTTTTGCAACTCACTGTAGTTAAAGACATTTTACAGTATAGTCGTAAAATAATACCACCATACACTTCTTAATAATAGTAGGTTGCTTAAGTAAGTGTGTGTCCTGGGTATTTGTAACCTTGTTCACGCAAGAGAATTTTGCTTTATTAAAATTTATCATGGCTCTTTGGCAGAAATCCAAGGCAATACAATCAGATTTTTGCTACGGATTTTAACTTTATATGTAATGGATTTTGCTGTGGTTAGGATATGGATATAATGGGGCTAATCTCCGTTTTCTGTACAGAATCCATATGGAAATCACGTTTTTAAGTGGCAGGTCCTTGATTTTTTTTTATGCGGTGCTGATTTCATAATTACAAAGAAAAAACTTGTATTAAAGTTTGTAGTATCAACCCTGATGCCGATTCCCATTAAGATATACTGAGACAAGAATTTTCTGGAATTGCTCCTAAATTCTGCACCAAAATCCACATGAAATTCCACAGTGGGAACATGACATAGAATAGTTGCATGAAAATATACTAGAGGGGGGAATATCTCTCCTAGGGGAGAGTCACTAAATAATTGGGTGGTGTGAGGATCTATGTGCCTTTCAGACTTCAGCTCTTTTCCCAGAAGCCTTTAATTTATGAAAACATATTCTAACGTTCCTCATGTCTCAGCTTTTTATGTATTTAAGACTAAATCTGACTAGTCCTGCTCATCTGGTCACACAGCTGATGCTTTGCAACTATGTTTTTTAAAAGCAATCAATTTGGACGCAAAAACAAGATGAATATTTTTTCTAACTTTATTTTTACTGATTTGCTAGCTCGCAGAGGAATGAATACCGTTCTCTAATGTACATTAACAAGTCTGGAAGCTTTTATTCACTGAAAATTAGCAGAAATCTTAAAATGAGAATGTTTCTTTAGAGGAATATGAACACTGTACCTACTGGCTGTACAGCTCAGTCATGGGATACTGTTTGGTAGTCATGGCTGCCAGGAGTCTAAATGAAGGCCCCCAGACTTCCATGTTAGTGCACCTATTACACATTGTCAAAGGAGAGGGGGGATTGCACACCATACTGCAATACATTAGTTTTGTAGTAGAGTACACAATTATTGTGCCCCATAGTATTCAAATACTCTAAAATAACTGGAAAAAATAATAAATGGTTTAAGAATATATATTAAAAACAACCTTTCCCATTTATCATATAAAAAAAATAAATATAACTGGTTTTACTGCATTTTTTTTGCAACACCAATGGAAACTATACCTTAGCCAGCAAAAACAAGCCCTTACACAGATCTGTAGATAGTTCTTCTCCTTTTAACTCCCATAAAGGTCAATGGAGAGAGTGATGCATGTGCACAAGTCTGTGCCCAGGTGGTTGAAGAGCAGAACTGGGACAAGGTATTCTGGTGTCCTAGGCAAATAAGGCATACAGCACTTTCTAACAGGAAATTCAGCCCGCTCCATGCCTCCTTACACCCACTTTTTGCCTGGGATGAAGTGGCACCTTAAGAGGTCGCCTACCTTAACCTACCCATTGACAAACTGGAATGACAGCAAAAGATGAATGCAGGCGAACCTATGCATGGATGGATCGTCTGAGTAAAAGAATGGGGCACGGTGATCCATACTGTACTGCAAGTGAAATTGGACATCCAAGTCTAGGGGAGCAAACTGTGTGAACACAAACCATCAGAAGGGATTTGCACAGCATCAGGCTATGTGACAGCGGTCCAGTTAGAGGTGTCCCATCAATCTCAGAACACCGCTCTCTAAGACTATGTCTACACAGCATAGGTTTTTGGATGGTTTTTCAGCGGATCCAGTATTTTGAATCTGCTAAAAAACTGACTGTACCCAGCGTTGTGTAGCTCCCAATAGAAAATTTGTGCTCTAGTCTACACAGCACAGATTTTTTAATGAGGGAAACCAAAAGCGAAAAAATGGCGGAATATATTATATGTTCTACATTCTATGTGAACAATGTTGGATTCCCACAGACCTAATGTCCTGGACCACCAGGAATCCAAAATCTGACCAATGTTTTTTGCCGAAAAAAATAGTGATGCAGTCCAGCAAAGTGAAAATGCTGTTGGATTTTGGATGGCTTTTTTACTTTGCTGTGTGGACCTAGCCTAAAGCTATCATGACCCACAGCAAGATTGCAATGGAGGCTAAAATTGTGATCTATCCTCTTCAGGGAGTCCTTTTGTCTTAGACGTTATGTTAGCCTGAGGCTGATCTGGAGACCACATGGGCAATGTTTTGACTCATGAAAATACCTTCACACAGGAATCTCACACTGGTCCTACTCACAGGATTATGGTGAGGGGTGGCATAATGTATCCAAACCCATATAATCTTCATAACAGCTCACTAGCAGCTCAGCATTACTTTGATTTGGTCAAAGAACCAGTGGTATGACCATTTCTCCACATTTTTCAATAGGACAACCACACACCACATATTACTCATAATACCGTGAGCCACTTGTGTGGTATAAATGTGCTACTGTTGTGGATGAGAACAAAGATTATATATGTGTGATCCTTTGTGTCTCCATTTTAATGTATTATTTAGTATGACACCATATATGCCTTTGCACATGGCACGTAAAAGCTGCCTGTATAACTTTTCTCTCTAATGTGTTTCTAAAATGGCAACTACATATTATGCTTATAGAGATAACTGCTGTATAATCCAAGATGGTGCCTCCTTCCAGGACTACACCCAAGGCTCAGACATTCCTGAGCTAAAGGGAGTATACCCCAAATAAAGATGTAACCAATCACAGACCAACAGCTATGCCCACGTGATATTTTCTTATCTTATTAACATTCAAAAGTATAAAAACCTGACATTTTGAGAATAAAGACAGAAAGTGTATTCAGACCAACTTTGGTGTTTGGTGTGATCTCTTTCTCGGTGCTGCACCTTTATATCCTAGGACAATTTGGAGACCCCCCACTAGGATGTAGAGCCCCTTTGAGGCTCCATCCATATTACTACTATGGCGGCAGTGTCTCAGGACTCATCTCTTGTCGAGCATATCTGGGACATCATTAGTTGGTAATCGTAAAGGAGCTGCCAGCAGCCGATCCTAATGTTTCATCTAAGTTAATTCAGTGAGGAAACCATCTCTCAGATGACCATTAATACCTCATTGATTGCACCCGAGATGTGAATGTACAGGTAAGTCTGCTCGTGGCATGCATACTTGATACAATTTTTTATCATTTGCATAACCTGCACATGTCTGTCCATTCTGTGATTTCCATAATTCTAAGCGCATGTCCACACTGCACGGGTTTTCCACCCACAGCCGGCCCGAATAAGATTGGACATGCACATTCTTCCGTCCGGTTTTCGGACGGAATATATGCATGTCAATATGAAGGGAGTGGGCTTTTCTCCACTCATCGTGGATAAAAGCTGCCCCCCCTCTGCCCCACGGCCGTGTGCATGGCACACAAACTGGACAATTACCGGTCGGTTAAACCGACCGGTTTTTTTCCCCTGCCGTGGGGATGAGCCCTAAGACTTTTCCTTCATGGTGTAGCAATTTCAATGTGGAGAATTGTACTAACCAGTGACAAACTCCCATAACGTTGTTATTATACTAATCATTGTCTTTAGTAAAGTGGGCGGGGCTGTGACAACCTCTCATTAACGTTCTCAGATACAAAAAGCGTTGTAACAGTTGGGTTGTTCGCTGTGTTGATTCATCAAGTGAAACCTGAGACATCTTTCTATCTGAAAATAATAGCAGGCAATGAATATGACTGCAATGATGAATATGCTGATGAATTTTGGATGAACGCACAGTATTTAAAAATCCTCTCAATTTTTCAGAGAAGCCTGGTTTATAATCCACAGTGCTAACGTAATTCCTATTGTTACACAAATAACAGCAGGACAGAGGACACTATGCAACATGGGCAGATGTTCTATAATTATCTCAACCTAAATTTACTGGCATTATTAAAAACAAGATAAACAGTCCAAGCACCGAAAAGCACATGTATCAGGGGAGCCGCAGACATCAATGTCACAAGATCAAAAGTCCACACTTGACAAGCCCAGACAACCCCCGTACTCCTTCATCCCAATGCACAGGTGCGTACAGGCTACATGAGGCTGCTGCTTCACCATCCAAATCACTAAAGGGAAAAGGGGGAATTCTCTGTTTATTTGATTGACATGAAAACAGTATTGCTAGAAGTTTCACAAGACGAATGCTGGTAAAATAAAATACTGATCACTGGCATTTATATATAGAATGTACTTATGTGTGTTACTGTATGAAGCCAAAGTAGACGGGTGTCAAGGACATTACATACTATTTATTATTCATTTATATTATATATATTATTTGCTATTCATTACTATATAAACACTTTTTTCAAGACGGGGAGGGTAGATGTTGTAGAAATGAAAAACACCAGTCACGAAACAACCAAAGATACAAGGTAATGCAAGGGAAACTTCAAGGTGACCTTGAAGCTTTGTGATAAAAATATATTCACAGAATAATCTTCATAAATAATCTACATCTTTTGAAGGACATAGGTCCCCATTTACCTCATGTTTTTGACCACCATTGCTGGTCTCTGTTGAAGGAGGTACCCCAACATACCCCCAAAAGTGGGTGCACATTTCTGTAAATATTAGATTACATCTTTTCATGGGAGAACACTGAATATTTAATACTTTGATACAAAGTAAAGTAGACAGTTTTCAGCTTGTAGTAAATTTGGTGTGCCCTTAAGATGACTCTTGATTAGTGTTGAGCGATTGCATTGGCTATCAGATCGATGCGATAGTCGATAGTCGGCCGCTATCGATAAGGTTTTTCGATAGTGAGCATCGATTATGCGCGATTACCATTAAAGTCTATGGGAGAGCAACAACACCTCAATTATTAACAGCCAAACAAGGCTGGAGAAGCTGAAATTAACAAGCCACAGCCATCAATTATACTCCTACAATCTTAGGCAACACAAATAGGTTATAAAAGTCAACAAAAAAAAAGTCACAGACCATTACTATCCCTGGTCTTGTACCACACCAGACCCTTAAACCTGCAATCACCCACAAATTAAAAAGTGACGTGTAGAAGGCAGTAAGATTTGAACCATCATGTTTACTTGAACTGGACTTGAATATCCCTGTCCTGGAACCAACATGAGCCCCAAACCTGCATACGCCCCACAGTTGTAAAAAGTGCCGAAAAAGGTAGTCTTTCAACCACCATTTTAGTTTCACTGTACATTGACTATACCTGTCCTGGCCACAGCATGAGCCCCAAACCTGCATGACCCCCACGCTATGAAATAATTGCCGAAAAAGGAGTCTTTCAACCACATTTTAGTTTCACTGGACATTTGACTATAACTGTCCAGGCCACAGCATGAGTCCCCAAACCTCAATGACCCCAAATTTAAAAAGTGCCCAGACGGTGCAAAAAGGAGTCTTCTCAAAACCACCATTTTATTTGAACGGGACATTGACTAGACCTGACTCTGGGCCAAGCATGACCCCAAACTGGCAGGACCCCCACATTTAAAAAGTGACGGAAAAAGGTGGGAGTGGATTCTTTTCACCACCATTTTAGATTCACGGACATCTGACTATACCTGTCCAGGGCCACAGCATGACCCAGGGCCCAGGAGTATACAGTGGTGCGGTGAAAAGCCCAGGCTGGCTGTCCGTCATCTATTAACACGCAGGTTAAAATTCCGCAGATTACCTTAAAAAAAAAAAACAGCAACGAAAACTTCGTGCTGAACAAGAGTGCGGAATCGGCCTTGGTAGATACACCATCCTTCTTCTGTAACACATTGAAATACCTGGGTACGCTTGCCCTCCGATAATGAGTGTGGAAACCACTTGAGCTTCACATTTATAAATCCTGGTGGTTCAACCGCTCCTGTTACACCCAGGGTTCCACTTATAGTCTTGCATGTCTTTTTCTCATTTTACGTCACTTGCGAGGAAAGGTCTCGTACTTTGTTCTCTGTCTGTTGCTCCATACTCCATGTTCTCTGAATAACCTACATCTGGTCAAGTTTTCCTGTACCTCCCTTGTACAATTCAGAGGAATTTTTTTAACAGCTATTTTGTACATGCAAGTTTTTTAGTACTTTAATTCTAGAAACACATTTTAAAATATGATGGAATCCACCATGTCTTTGTTTTCTATTTTTCATTGTATTAAATGGTTGTCTCAATAGGATTGTAGCTAGTAGATCTTGCAAAACAAGTCATTTTGCATATGTGTCCATTAACAGTGTCCCACCTATCACTTTCGACAGCCATCACCCTTGAGCCACTTTGGACAATTGTGAAGAACAAATGTCTGTTAGAAACAACATTTTTAGAATAGGACCTGTAGTATAGCTGCATGTCACAGCAAAATGCCCCCAAAAATTCAAAGCATGACCCTTGAGCCACTTTGGTCAATTGTGAAGAACAAATGTCTGTTAGAAACAACATTTTTATAATAGGACCTGAAGTAATTGCTGCATTCAAAACAACAAGAAATGCCCCCAAAAATTCAAAGCATGACCCTTGAGCCACTTTGGTCAATTGTGAAGAACAAATGTCTGTTAGAAACAACATTTTTTTTATAATAGGACCTGTAGTATTGCTGCATTTCAAAGCAGCATGACCCAAAAAATTATAAAAATGACTTCTCAGCCACTGTTAAAAATTGTGAGGGAGAAATGCCACTTAGAAGTCACATTTCTGTTCCAAAGGACCATGATTATTGCTGTATCTCACAGCAACATGACCTCAAAAAATTATAAATATGACTTCTCAGCCACTATTAAAAATTGTGAGGGAGAAATGCCACTTAGAAGTCACATTTCTGTTCCAAAGGACCATGATTATTGCTGTATCTCACAGCAACATGACCTCAAAACCATTGACAATGCGAAAACTTCTTAAGATAAAGTGAGTAAATGGAATACGGTGTTGTCATGAAACCTTGCTGTCTTTTACAGTCTCCTCACAGCAAAACCATCAAAATGAACTGTTGGGAAAAGAGAATAAAAATTGCAGTAAGAAATGATCATTTTAAAAAAAAGTTTTCAAGAGGACCATTTCTGTTTGAAAAGGAATGTGAAGTAGACCGGGCAACTAATCGGTGACCTCGGCAATTGGGCCACAACATCATCAGAGATCCATGCCTGATTCATCTTGATGAAAGTCAAACGATCCACATTATCTGGGGAAAGCCGGATGCGTTTGTCTGTAATGACTCCTCCAGCTGTGCTGAAGGTCCGCTCAGATATGACGCTGGCTGCTGGGCAGGACAACACCTCTATGGCGTGACGAGCCACTCGGGCCATTCGTCCATTTTTGGATACCCAGAAGTCTATTGGGTCCGGAACACATGCAAAAACATCTGTGTTGAGACGCAGATAGTCGTGCACCATGATCTTAAGCTGATCTCTGTGTGTTGGATGTGTGCCCTGCATTGCATGCGTTGGTGAGGTGGTAAACAAAGATTGCCAGAGGTCACCCATTAGGCTTCTGCCACCTTGCCTGCTGCTGCCGCTACGCCTACTTGCACTCTACTGCTGTCACTTCGCTGATGTTGTTCCACCGTGACATTTGGGAACGTGACGCAGACGCAACAGACGCCTACAGTTGATCAATCTGCAAGGTAGCCATTTCCTGCATTTTACTCTCATTTGGGTGGGTGGAAGGAAAGTGCTGATTTTTGTTTTGTACCGGGGATCCAGAGGTGGCCACCCATAACTGTTGTTCATTTGATGGCCTTAATGCGAGGATCATGTTGGAGGAAATGGAGCATCCAAGCACTCATGTGAGAGATGGAGCCTTGATTTCCCAAGCCTCTGGGTCGAGGGCACTAGCAAACTGATCTTCCTCATCTTCCTCCTCCGCCTCAAATTCGCGCCAACCTCTTTCCAAGGCAGGGACGTCGGTAACGTCGGTGTCAAGGAATACCTCCTCCCCCTCCTCCTCCTCCGCTGCCTCCGGCACAGCTTCAACACAGCCCTGACTTGCCTGAGATGATGCACCCTGAGAGCTGATGCGCCACCTTGCTCTAGCTCTGGACCCCGAACCACTGCCTAATGAAGACCGATGAAATTGTGAAACTGTCGGCCTTGTGGAATTGACGGAGAGAAAGGCTCCGTGTCCGCATCTGTGTCCGTCTCCTCCTCCGTCGCTGGGGGGACCTGTTGTTTCAGAGTGTCCAACGATCGTTCCAGAACTAAGATCACCACAATGCTCATGCTGACAAGGGCATTGTCCGCACTGACCATTTTGGTGGCTTCTTCAAAACTGGCAAGGATGGTGCAGAGCTCTTTCACCTGCCTCCACTCTCGGTGGTTCAACACCCCGAGGTCCGTACCGCTGCTTGTCAGGCCATGTGTCACTTCGTACTGCGTAATGGCATTGCGCTGCTGCCACAATCGCTGGAGCATGTGGAGGTGGAATTCCAGCGTGTTGCCACGTCAACAATGAGACGGTTGACGGGGAGGCCGAGCTGACGCTGCAAAGCAGCCAGGCGGGACAAGCAGCGGTGCGAACGGCGGAAGTGCGAACTCAGACCTCGAGCCTTCTTCAGCAGGCAGTCCAGACCCGGGTAGCTCTTTAGAAATTTCTGGACGACAAGGTTCATGACATGTGCCAGGCAAGGGATGTGCTCCAGCCTACCGATCTTAAGGGCGGCCAGCAAATTTCGCCCGTTATCGCACACCACCTTGCCTGGCACAAGGTTCTTGTCACCCAGCCAGCGCTCGGTCTCGTTGCTTAGAGCCGTCCACAGCTCCTGACCTGTGTGTGGACGGTCTCCAAGGCAGATAATTTCAAACGGCCTGGTGTCTCTGGGCAATCGTGATGCCAAAAGTACCTTGGGGAAAGAGCCCTGCACCATCCCGCGGTTTTGAAGACGTGCACCGAGCCGAGAGCCACCGTCACCCCCAGAGACCATCCACCCCGCTCACCCAGTGAGCTGTCACAGAGATATAGCGGCCTTGCGTGCTTTACTAGTCACGTGTGGTGGTGTGATGGACTTTTCCCGGACACAGATGCAGACAACGCGCTTGAAATTATTAGATGACACGTGGCTGGCAGGGCAGGGACGGCTTTTCATGGCAAAGAATGCAGCCGTCATCTGGTATTGGGGCAGGCGAGGGCCATGACGTGGCGAACCCATCTGTGTCCACCCATGACGGAAAGCAACATTTCAAGGCCAAAACTGGCAAAGCCGAATTCATTCTTTTGGCTTAGGATGGTTGGGTTAAAGTGTTTTCTTCTGTCCCAACCTGGAAGACAGAAGGCTGGCTGCTAGACTGTCTCGCTGTACCGCGTTCAGGTCGACAACAGGCGGAAGGAAAGGGGTAGGATATGTCCTCTGGTGGAGCTGGGGTACTCGGAGCGGCGACGGAGTAGGACTGAAATCGAGGCTGATTCCCAGAATCATGACTCTGAGAGACATGGTCAGCAGAGGGAAACGCTTGGTGGTGCGGAGGAGGAGAGGCGGAGACAGAGGGTGTGTGACATAGGTTGGAGGCCCGCGACGTACTGGCCTTTTTTGGCGCAAGTGTTCCCTCCATTTCAACTCATGCTTCGCTGCATGTGCCTAAGACCATGTTTGGAGGTGGTTAACCACTTAAGTCTTTGCCTCTACTTTGCGTTTACCGGCAAAGGCGGCATATGACCTCGCTGGTGAATCAGAGGTTGCACAAAAGAAGCCCAGGCGTTGAAAGTCCTGACCTTTTTGAGACTGTCCAAAAGCGATAAAGCGAGTGCGGGGTTTTCGCTGACCGTGGCAGGCGGAAATCATATCAGCGGACTTCTGCGAACCGAGCCCTCTCCCTTTTTGTGGCGGGACCACGTATTGACACTACCCCATCGTCTTCCTCCTCGTCACGATGAAGCGCTCGCCAAGCAAAATTCTGCGGAAAAGACCAGGATGGATCCTGCAATGTCGTCATCATCATGCATCATCAACACAGGTGACTTAGGTCGTCCTGACTTTCAGCATCCATAAGCTGCCGGCTACAAGCAAGGGCACTAGCAATGGCTTGCCGACCGCCTCCGTGATTTTTGCCGATTGACCGGCTTCCTTCACCTCCCTCTGATGGCTTCAGTAACTGGGCGTCAGAGCAGACAAAATCATCCTCTTGATGCTTTAACATGGCCTTCTGACCCCAACACGCATTTTGTCACAAAGAGTCTTCATTACAATGGATTACTCCACAGTGTGGGTACACCAAGTTGAACATTTGGCTGCATCATTTTGGACTGACTGATTATGCTGATGACGACATTGGTTTGCCTTGACGGGAGGACGAGGAGGTAAGACGGCTAGATGCAGGTTGCCAAAAACCACTAAAGGACAATTGGCGACGATGTTCGTTACTTAGATTCACAGGGCCCTACCCAGCGTTGACAGGCCTGAGGTCCTGCAACTGACGATCCGCTGGCATGCTTGATGTCGCCTCAACAGGGAAGAGCACCATTCCACTCGTACCTCTACCTCCATTTGCCTACCCCCTCTTTTGCTCGCTTACCACCTGCAATTTCTGCACCATGTTCCAAAATATAAAAAATCTGAGAAGGTATCGAAAAGTTTTGTGAAAGTCTCTTATTAAGAAGACCGCAAATCACAAGCTCTTCTCAAATCCTCTAATCAAACAAAATTGCTGGATTCAAATTTCAACTGCAAGGTGTCCTTATCAACAAATCTGGACTGGGCAAAGTCCAAAAAACACGTATCTGTTAAGTTTTTGGGAATAATAAAATGGTATTTTTTTTTTGCACCTTGTCAATTCACCTGAGGAGAATATAGAATAGCTGTTTTAAGATTTACTACGAAGCTGCGTCAATTAACAGTACAGGGTCCGCAAAAGACAAAAAACACGAAACTCTTATGTTTTGATATAATAAACTGTATATTTTTCACCTTATCATTCACCTGAGGTGAATATAGAATTGCTGTCTTTATAAGATTTACGTAGATGCTGCGTCAATGAAACAGTACTGGGTGCGCAACAAGTCAAAAAACACGTAACAGTATGTTTTGAAATAATAAACGGTATTTTTTGCAACATTTCAATCACTGTGGTGAATATAGAATTGCAGTTTTAAAGATATTACTAGATGAGCTGCGTCAATGAACAGATACTGGGTTCGCAACAAGTAAAATAACCGAAATGTAAAAAGTTTTGATATAATAAATGGTATGGTTTTGCACCTTTCAATACACCAGTTTTGAATATAGAAGAGCAGTTTTAAGATTTAACGTATATGCTGGCCTTCAATGAACATACTGTGCGCAAAAGTCAAAAAACACGTAACTGTTTAGTTTTGAAGATAATAAACGGTATTTTTTTGCACCTTTCAATTCACAATCTGTGGTGAATATATAATTGCTGTTTTAATGATTTACGTAGATGCTGCGTTCAATGAACCATTACAGGGAGCGCAAAGTCAAAAACACGTAACTGTTTATGTTTTGATATAATAAATGGTATTTTTGCACCTTTCAATTCACCATTGGTGAATATAGAAATTGCTGTTTAAGATTTCAACGTAGAAGCTATCTTCATGAACATGACTGTGTGGCCAAAAGTCAAAAAACACGTAACTTGTTATGTTTTGATAAAATAAATCGGAATTTTTTGCACCTTTCAATTCACTGTTGGAATATAGAATTTGCTGTTTTAAAGATTTACGTAGATGCGCTCAATGAACAGTACAGGTGGCGCAAAAGTCAAAAAACACGTAACTGTGATGTTTTCGTACGATACAGCGGTAATTACTTTGGCAACAAACCACTTGCTGACGAACAAGATGTGCTGGATGTAATTTTAAGTGCAAGGTTGATATATCAAGACAGTCTATCAAAAATTAAATGGAACACCCCTATCTGCAAAGTATACTGATAAAAGTGAGTTTTGCAGCTAACAAGAGACCTGCAGTTACTAAAATGAAGTTTACTTATCCAATAATAAGTTCAGCTGCCCAATTATCCAGGAAATATTACATAGCAAACTGGTTAATAATAAAGATAAATCCACTAACTATGTCTACACTAAGTCTTGTGAACTTTATCCAATGTTCTTTATAGCTAGATCTTGTCTGTGTATCGCCCGGGGCCCCCCCCCCCTCCCGCACCACCCCGCCGTGAATTAACAGCGTAGAATGCTGCTTTAAAAAAATTCTCTAGCTAACTACATAAAATTCTTCAAAATCTCTATCTAACAAAAATTGACGGGATCACAGCTAATATAGAGGTATTCTCAGTGCAAAATATACTAATTTCGCTGCTATGCTTTTATTGCCACAGACAGAGCTGCAGAGTTCTCTTTTCCCCTATAGACGCTGAGAGATCCTGAGGCTGAAACAGGAAACGCTGTTCAATGTAAAACGAGGTCATGTGATTTTTTCCAGCCAATCGCAACCATACACATCCCATCATGACGTGCACACACATGTCACCCCTGCCATATCTGTAATTGATTGCTGGCCGCCAAAAATTCCAGGAAGCTCAGAAAAATGCGCATCTAATAGATGAACACTGATTTTAACCTTAATTATCGCAATGAACTTGGAAAATTCGATCACCATAAAAACCTTGCGATTTCAACTTTTGACCGATAAAATCGCTCAACACTACTGGTGAAATGCCGAGAAGCAAATATGGAAAAGATTAGTTTGTCAGATACTTTTCAGGTCTGCTAACTAGGGGTTTAAATCTCCTTTAACGTTTATAAAGAACTGAAATAAAATAAAAGTAGATTTTAGTGGCATCTAAACCTCCCACATGCTGCTCACCTTAGCAGTAGTTTACTGGTGGTAATATAAGGAGAATCATGCTATTCTTGTTTATGCCCACTTTATTTCTTTCTGTGCCATTAGGGTACCATGAATGAGAGAACACTTGTGGATGGCCAGAATCAGAGTCCGTTTAGAGATGGCAGATAAATGGGATGTCAGGAAGCAGTCTTACTTGTCTGCGTACAAAGCAAACGTTGGCATGTGTCTCACTAGGGAATAATTTAGTTATTTTACATTGATCCAAACCATAATTTTCTTTCCAAGACTTAACTGGGGAAACAGTTTTATAAAACAGACAAAAAAATAAACCATAAATCAGGGTACCCAATCAGAGCAAATAATCCAGAACTGCTGTAAGGAGGAGGGAGATGTCATTTCAATTTTTACCTCAGCTAGTAGAAAGGCTCAGAACACCCATACCATTGACATAAAGTGATGTTTTCTCTCATTAAATTTGTTTATTTTCATTCTCTATTTGATCAAGACTGATATGATGACTTAAAATGATGTAAAGCTTAGACCTATTTCTGAATAGCTTGCTGCTTCCCTCACTATACCAGTTGATAACAGCGACCCCAAAGTGGACCAAACAAAAAAGTTGCTCCAAATTGTGCCCTATGGTAATATTGCCCTAAATTCCTGCAAAATTGCAGTGCCCCCTGTGAGCCCTCTTTACTGTAATGTTATCCACTTCATATCAAATTATTTTATTGCACACGCAAAATAAGACTGCCCCACACCAATGTAAATGATGGTCACAAGAGGGAGAAAAGAAATCTTATTTTGGTGCCATTATGAGACAGGCGGAGACAGATGATCTGAATAGCTTTGTGATTAGAGATGGGCGAATTGATTCTAACGAAGTGAATCGTTAAAATTTTCCGGAAAACTTGGGTCGGAACAAGTCAATTTGGGGGAAATTCGCGTGAACAAAGTGTGCTTTTTGATTGAAAAAATGCGCGAGCGCATGGCTTTACAGGGGGCAAAAAACTCTTGGGGGAAGAAGGGCATAGCCTGCATGACATGTGCAGAGATGAAGCCAATCGAGGCCCCGGCGGGATTCTGTGACGTCACCGCACTATATAAGTCCGGGCGCGACACTGGGAGCTCATACCGCTCTCACTGTACTGAGTAGGGAAATGCTGCCGCGGCTGCTTATGATAGCTGATACTAAAGAACTCATTATTATACAGCGATTTAGGGGTGTTACAGTTTGTCTCAGAGACTGCTTCTCTTAACGTTTCTATTTCCCTGATTTTGTGGGTATTGGAACTGAAGTCCAGTGTGCATCCAGGGGCAGCTGCATATACATTTTAATGCTACTGCTCACAGAAACATTGAATATCCAAGGATGATCTAAGCCTTTTCCTGTTGTATTCATTTAAAGAAACAGCGTTTTACAGTACAAATACCACTTCATTTTTGGCTTCTCAATTCTTTTGCCAATTTACATCCAGGGGTTAATTAAGCGTTGTTCTGCTGTTGTGGTGACTAAAATAAACCTCTTTTTCCACCGCCAAAAAAGACATTTTGCCTGTAGCATAATTCCCCCAAGCGAAGGTTAATTACAAGTTTTTCTCTTGCTGTGTACCGTAAAATACACGGCATTGCCCCTACAAAGCTGGAGTTTTTGGCTGCTCAATTCTTTTGTGCAGTTTAAAATCCAGGGGTTAATTATGCGATGTTCTGCTGTTGTGGGTGACTAAAATAAACCTGTCTTTTTCAACCGCCAAAAAAGACATTTTTTGCCCGTACATAATTCACAACCGAAAAGGTTAATTGCAAGTTTTTCTCTTGCTGTGTAGCGAAAATACACGCCATTGTAACATGCTACAAAGCTGGAAGTTTTTTGGCTGCTCAATTCTTTTTGGGGCAATTTTACATCCAGGGTTAATTAAGCGTTGTTTCTGCTGTTGTGGGGACTAAAATAAACCGTCTTTTTCACCGCCAAAAAAGACCATTTTTGCCTGTAGCATAATTCACAACCGAAGCTTAATTACAAGTTTTCCTCTTGCTGTGTACCGCAAAATACACGCCATTGTAACACGCTACAAAGCTGGTAGTTTTTTGGGCTGCTAAATTCTTTTGCACAATTTACATCCAGGGGTTAATTAACTTTTGTTTTGTGTGGTACTAAAAAAAACCGCCTTTTTCACCCCGGAAAAAAAAATACATTTTCCTGTAGCATAATTCACAACGAAGGTTAATTACAAGTTTTTCTCTAGTTGTTAGTGTAAACACACGCCTTTTGTAAAACTACAAAGCAAGTATTTTTGGTTGCTCAATTTAAATTCCAAGGGTTAACCCAAGTATTTTTTCTGCGTTGTACGAGAAAAAAAGAAACTTTTCTTTTTTCACCCCCCAAAAGAAGAAATTTTTGCCTTACATAATTCATATCCGAAGGTTAATTAAGCCGTTTGTGCTTTTCATTCAATAAAATAAACAGTGTTTTTAAACGCACATACAATAAATTTTTCCGGGCCATTTGGGGAGCGAAAATTTATATCCAAAGGGTTACCCAAGCTTTTTACTGGGTTCTTTTGGGGGAGTCAAATACGGGTGTGTATTTATCTATACAGATATCTTCATCAAACATTCTGTACTTTTTTAGAACAAACAGTAGTCAACAGAGAATGGCAGGCCCTTCACCTGAATGGCAGAAGCACAAACTTTTCCGGAGCAGGCCCGGGCGTAGACAGCAAGGGACGTCGCAGCGGGGGTAACTCGGTAGGCCACAACTCCGCGCATCTAGCGGCCCGGTGTTGTTCACAACCCAAGGGGTTCTTGTTTGGGTTGACTGGGTCACCCACTTCCCCCAGATGACATGTAAAACCCCCAGCCAAGATCGGGGGAACGCAGACAAAACCCCTTGTTGGAAATGGCCCGGGACGGCCCGGGGCCCCTCACCGTCCTCAACCCCCTTTGTCCCACCCGGGTCCCACAGCCAGAGATCTACTATGGGTCTGGCTCAGCGCCACAATATACGGGGATAACAATTTGAGGAGGGCAGTCAGCAGTTATTGGCACGAAGAAATGGGGCCAAAACCCCTGCTTTTTGCAGTAGGCGGCAAAGTAAGAAAGTTAGAGTGGCATGGGAGGTCATGTTGTGAGGGGGCAGCCTCTGCAACCCCAAACCCGGGGATGAGGACAGCGTGACATGAAAAACAAATAATGATGATTACCACCCACTTTGGGGGGCCGGTGAGGGAAGGGGCTTCATCAACGCAGGGAAAAAGGGCGTCGCTTGCGCTCAGGGAGCGGGAGCCCGCAAGTGGGGTTGTGTGGCTGTGAGTCAGTAGGGTAGCAGCAGTGTGAGGTCGGGACCCAAACACCAGGGGAAAAAACCTGCTTCGCAGGTCAAGAAAAGTAGCGGCAGAGGGCCAGCGAGGCAGCGGCGGAGTATCACTCATAGGGGGTTGCGGTAAAAACAGCTTACCGGCGGTTTTGGGAGTTCTTTGCTAAAAAAACAAAAACCGAGGAGCCGAATATGGGGATATTTTGAATCTGAGGGAGAAAGTGAAGCTGGCCAGGGAGCTAACTTGGCACCAAGCCTTGCGTCAACACATCGCTCACCATCCGGTGGCCGGAAAACTGGCTCAGATGTGGTGGTCCATCCTGCTGCTGCAGAAAAAAGCAGCAGCAACGCCCAGGGCACCATGCCATTGTAGCCGCAAGTTCCCCACCTCTGCAGAAGGGGGCGTTTTCTCTTTTACAATCCCCGGGCCAGAGGGCCCTGCTCCTCGCACCATGGGGGCCGCAGTCGTTCAGTGAAGGGGGATTGCAAAAAGAAAACAATATGCGCCAACCATCCCAAGTGCGAAGCGACCGTGCTCCTGTCCAAGTTGTTGGGACCGCAGTCCCTCCCTTTCCAAATTGTGGACTCTGCAAAACCCTTAGAAAAAAAAGGCTTGTGCTGAGCCGAGTGGAGAGCCCCAATTTCTTTTTTTCCCAAAAAGGCAGCCAGCACTTCATAAAATTAGAACAGAAAGGGGGCCACCTTAGCTTTTGTTTTGTTCCAAAAGGTGCACGGCAGCGC
Source organism: Phyllomedusa bahiana (assembly GCA_025379985.1). Classification (NCBI taxonomy): domain Eukaryota; kingdom Metazoa; phylum Chordata; class Amphibia; order Anura; family Hylidae; genus Phyllomedusa; species Phyllomedusa bahiana. Next base: position 23,968 of record JAODAL010022806.1, read on the forward strand.
AGACGTCTGGGGCTGTAACTACGTCAGGGGCCCGTACATGTCCTTTAGGGCCCACGGGGTTAATGTGCTTCCTGCCCGACACACCAACAACTTTTGGCAGGAGACGGCGTTTTTCCCCCCTCCACTTTTTCAAAAAAGCGGCCCCCCCTGCGCCAAATTTTCCGCCTCCTTCTATCCACCCAAACCCCCATCTCATTTTCCCCCCAAAACTTCTCCATCCTACCACATGTGTAAAGGCACAAACGGTGTCACGCAGTTCTACACCCGGCTTCCTCGGCGAAACGAAGTCACACAGGGGGGGAACTGGCTCGCGTCATGCGCAAGAAAAACCCATGTGTGGCATTTCCGCTAAAACTGCAAATCGGAAACCCTGGGTTGACGGACCCAAAAGGGAGGAACATTTTGGGGGTGCGCTGCACTGAGGAGGGAAAGGTTTCCTGCGCCCTGCATGGCGCATGTTTTTAATCTGGTTGTGAAAAAGGGTTCCTGAAGTTCTTTTCCAAAACCCATCTTTTAGAAGATTGGGAAAAAGGTCAGGGGAAAATGTGGATGCACTTCATCCCTTCCTACAAACCAGGGAAAACCCTCCTCGAGTTTCAAACGGCAAAAACGGCCCTCCCCTTTAAAAGACTCTGATAAAGCGATTTTTTTTTCCCCCCGTGGGAAAATTCCCACCTGCCAAAAAATGTTTTTGGGCCGAAAGAAAGAACAGAGAAAGGCCCCTTTAAAAAATTTTTTTATGATCCAGTCGGGCAGGATACTCCCCTGTGGGAACTTTTTATGGCAGCCATTGGCAGCTCATGCTTTTAAAACCCGCGGTTTTTTTGAGGGCCCTTTTTAGGAGGCCACGTTAATTTTTTCAGTCCCAGGAACCCAAAGGGATAAAAAAACGTCATTCCACTTTCTTTCAGTCCTGGAACAGATGCTGCAAAATCTTTCCCCGGGCAGGGGACGGAGATGGGGGCGACTAAAATCTCGCGGCCAAAAATGAGTCCATGGGGACTGAAATGGAAGAGGGGGGGGAAGGGACATTGTCCCGGTGAAATGATGGATTTTTTAACCCCAAATTACAAGAGAGGAGGAGCAGGGGCAAACTGGAGGAGTAAGATGGAATGAAAGGGAAAAACAAGGCCCTTTTGAAACCCCCAAGCACTGTTTCATAAACAAATGGAGATGGAAAAAAGGGACCCCTTTGGAGTACTTGGGGCAGAATGACCCGCAGCATGCGAATTTGCCTGGCTAGTGCAGCCAATAGTCAAGCAATCCGCAAAAGGGATTTAAATTCTGGCTTCCCCCCCTTTTGGACCCTCCAAACCGGGGCCAAAAAAGGGAGCCTATTTCCCCCGCTGCGAGAGGGACGACAAATTCAAATTAAAAATAGGGAAAAACCTCCGAATCCCGTTGGCCCTTTCCTAAGTGGGGGCATCATTTCCCCCCTCTGACAGGTCGAGCGGGGGTTCTTCAAAACGCTCACATACTAAAAAGCCCCCGGCTTGCTGGGGGAAAGTGGGGGGGGTTAAAGGAAACAGTACCAGCCCCATTTAGCAGAAACCAAAAACCCGGAAATCACTGAAGAGCAGCTTTCCTTCACCCGCATAGTGATAAAAAGTTTCAGAGGCCCAAAACCCGCAGCAGCAGGACGGGAAAAAGTCCCTGAAACCCAAAAGGGGGTTTGGGTACTTGGACATACTCTTCCCACCCCAAAAATTAGAAGACCCCCTTGACTACTGGGGGACCAAAAATGGGTGTGTTTGGGCCGCAAAATTTGCCGAAATTTCAGGGAGAACCGTTTCCCCCCGGGCCCGTAGTGTGGCACAGAGCAGAGTAAATGTGGCATCAGTGGGGTGGGGGGGGGCCCTCGTTAACCCCCCAAAGGAAAAACCCGCTTTTCCACAAGGGAAAAGGGAAAAGACTGAAACCCTTTGGGCAAGAGAAAACAGGCTTGGGCGTCCAGGAAAAATTCCCCACACCAATGCCTTTGGCTCAGACTACAAACACCCAAGACCCTCACACAAACCCGTGAGAAATGAGTCTGGGTTTAAACACCGCCCCCCGAAACTAATTTTGATAAAAACCACCCCCCCTTATGCCACACAACTGCTGGGCAAAATTTTCCAACTGCCCCCCAACCCTCTTTTCCAGGGAATGGAAAAATTTTCCCCCCACCCTCCCCACTCTGTCATTGTGCCACTCTATGACCCATGCTCTAAATCCTTTTGCTGGTGCCGTTACCCTCCACCCCTGTGCATTTTTGCCCCCCTCCCGTTTGGGCCACCCCCAGTTTTTTGGGCCCCCTCCAAAGTCATTTTACCCCTGTCTGACCTCATGGGTGCTGCTTTTGGGGTTTCTGCCGTGACCCTCCACACGTGTCCCCCGGGGCCACCGTGGCCTACTCCTGTTTTTTTTAAAACCTCCCGAATGTCATTGTGGGCCCCTGTCTGACCCCCAAAGGCTGCGCGCTGTCCCTCCACACTGTGTCAATTTGGGCCACCCGTCTGACCTATGGGGTGCTCTGCCGACACCTCCACAAAATGTGTCCCTTGTTCCAAATCTGGACCCAAATCCTGTTTTTTTTCCACCCCAGAATTCCCTTGTGCCAGTGCCCCCCAACCCCCATTTCTGCTGCCAAGGTGGACCTCCACAAAATGTCAATTTTCCCCCCCCTTTAAACCTACTACTGTTTTTGCCCCCCTCCAAAAAATTTTATTTTTCCACCGTCTGACCTAATTGGGTCCCGCTGCCTTTTCCCCCCCACACTGGTTTTATTTTTGCCACTCTCTACCCTCATGCCCCGCTTTTCTGCTGTGACCTCCACTCTCTGTCATTGTGCCAAAAAATTTTGGCCTACTACGTTTGCCAAAACCCCAAAATTTTCATTTTGCCCGTCCTTTGGGCCTTAAGCTGCTGCTGCCCGTCACCCCCCACTCTCTGTCATGTTCCCCTCGTGGCCAAAATACGTTTTGCCACCTCCAAAAGTCATTTTGCCACTGTCCCACCTCAAGCGCTGCTGCGGGGACCCCACACACTGTCCTTTTGCCACTTTTGTGGCATACTCCTGCTTTGCACCCCCCAGAATTTCATTGTGCCCCCCCCTTTTGGCCCGACCTCAAGCTGCTTCTGCTGTTTAACCCACACACTTTTTCATTGTGCCACTCGTGGGCCTACTCCCTTTTTTTTTCCCCCTCCGAATGTCATTGGGGCCACTACCCGACCTCATTTAGCTGCTGCCGTGACCTCCACACTGGGTCATTTGATTTCCCCTCTCTGACCTCATTTCTGCTGCCGTCACCCCCCCACTCTCTGTCATTGTGCCCCCCTCTTGGCCTAAAACTATTTTTGCCCCCCTCCCCAAAAAACCCCTTTTGTCACTGCCTTACCTTTATGCCCGGGTGCTGCCGTGGCCCCCCACACTGTGGGCCCTTTTTGTGCCACCTGTAGCCCACTACTGGGTTTTTTTCCACCCCCCAGAATTTCATTGGGCCACGCCCCGGCCCCCCTTCCCGCTGCGGGCGTCCCTCCACACTGTGTCATTGTGCCAATCTCTGACCTCAAAGCTGCTGCTGTTTTTTTTTTTTACCCCCCACTCTCTGTCATTGTTTCCACATTTTTTGGCCCACAAAATGTTTTGCCACCTTTCCCGAAATGTCATTGTGCCACTGTCGACCCCCATGCTGCTGCTGGCCGTCCCCCCCACCAACCCCCTGTCATTGTGGGGCCCCCTCTGTGGGGCCTACTTTCTGTTTTGGGCCCCCCTCCAGAATGTCATTGTTTGGGCCCCTGTCTGAAACCCCATGGTGCTGCCCGCCGTTTGGCCCTCCAAAATGTCATTGGCCACTCTGTGGCCTTTAAAACTGCTTTCAGCGTGACCTCCCCTCTCTGTCATTGTGCCCCCCTTTTTTGGCCTACTAAAATGTTTTTTTCCCTCCCAGAATGTCCCTTGTGCCACTGTCTGACCTCTTCTGCTGCTGGGGGTCACCCCCACCCTCTCGTCATTGTTGCCACTCCTTGGGCCCCCCTCCTGTTTTTGCAACCCCCAAATTAATTTTTGCCACGCCATAACCCCATGCTGTTTTCTTGCCGTGCCCTCCACACTGGTTTTTTATTTTTCCACTGTCTGAAACCCCATGGGTGCTGCTTCCGCGTCACCTTTTCCCCACGTTCCCCTTGTGCCACTCCCGGGCCTACTCCTGTTTTTTTGGGCCCCCAATCCAGAATGTCATGTGCCCCCTTTCCTACCTCAAAGCCTGCTGCTTGGGCCCTGACCCCCCACAAATGTTTCATTTTTGCCACTCAGTTTCCAAAACCCCCGTTTTTGCCACCTCCAAATGTCCAATTTTTGGGGCCAAATGTCTGACCCAAACCCGGGGGCTGGGGGTGACCCGGGCCCTAACCTCCCCCATTTTGTTTATTGGCCACTCTTTGGCCTATTTCCCCGTTTTTGCCACCACCAGAATTTTCCCTTGGTTTCCCCCTCCCCTGACCCATGCGGTGTTTTCTCCCGCCCGCCCGTCACCTCCAAACTCGTCACTGATTTTTGCCTACCTGAAAACTCTCCCCCTTTTTTTTATTTTTTCTTTTTGCCCGCCATGACTTTTTACAGGCTACATTCCCACTTCATTTTTTTGGTCAGTTTTTTTCCCTCTTAAGGGGCCCAAAAAAGGAAAAATTTTTATAGTGAAGCGAATTCTAAGGGGCGGGGGGGGCAATTCATGTGCGTGTCCCTACTAAAACACAACATTATATGAAGCCCAAACCAAGGGTCCCTCTGCATATTTTAACAGGGGGACAACGTTTCCCACAGCACCCCCGCCCGGTCTGGGGCAGCCTGGGAAAAAGCTTATTTTTTTAAAAGTGATTCTTCCCCCCAAAATAAATTTGGAAACCCAATTTATTTTTGTCGGCAAATTTTTGGCAAAGTGACCGAACCGAATTTTTGAGAAATTTTCCCCCCATCTCTATTTTGGGGATACATAACAGTCCCAAGTCAGTCAAAGGGGCCCAAATTCAGATTTTTCCCTTTTTAAAGAGATTTTTTTAAAAGGGGGCAGGGTATTTATTTTTTGGGGCTCAAAGAATAGGAACAATACAGTGTTTCCTTATTTTGGGGAAAAAATTTATGTAAAAAAAATTAACTTCCCAAATAGGAAAACCCGGATTGTCAAATTTATAAAAAAAAGAATTTGGGTGCCAAAATATTCCAAAAGGCAGATTATGGTATATATTTTTTAGCGAAAAAATACATTTTTTTATTAAAAAAAAATTTTTATTCTAAAAAAGAACAATAAAAAATTTTAAAAATAGTGTGAGAGGGCTCTAAATGGTGAACCTAGAATTTAAAAATGTTTTCCCTGAAATTTTTTGGTTTATGTCCCAAACATTTGCAAATACTTTCCCTCCATTTTTTTATGGCGTAAGTTTAAAAAAACCATAATAAAAATGTTCTAAAACTTTGGGGATTTAGTAATTTCCCCAAAAAATTTGATTCCCCCAAATGTTTCCCAAAAATGTGTTTTGTTCCGAATTTATTCACAACGAATCACATTAAAAAAAAAGCAAATTTCCTGGGGAAGAAGAGCCTTTTTTTTTTTTGTTGAAAAATTGTGCCATCAGAAAAAATACAAGGGGGCAGGTTTAATATTGAAACAATGATTGATTTAGTTAAAAGACAAGCAATAAAAGGCGCTGCTCCCTTTGAATTGCTTACACTTCACTTATCCCCAGGGACTTAAAGGGGTCCCCAAAAATGACCCAAATAACCGAAGTGGTAACACAGCCCAGAGGGGAAAGTCATTTCCAAACTAGAAAGAAACCCAAGCTGAGGGGGCCCAAAAAACCCCTTTTGTAAAAAGCCGTAAAAAAGCGCAATCCATTTAAAACCGCCCTCAAAGATTCCACAGAATTTTTAAAAAAACCTTGGTTTTTGTTAAACTCTGATACATGTAAAAGCCCGCCAAAAAAAAGTGGAAGGGGGATGCCCAGTAAAATTTTTGGGGCTGACATCACTGAAAAACATTTTTTTCCCTTTTTCCCCCGAAAACCCTCCACTGTCCCGCTTTTTTAAAAAAGGTTCAATAATTCCCCTTTTAATGCAAAAAACCCCCAAAAAAACAGGAGTTGATCCAAAACAGAGATGACAAGTAAATGGAATATTTGCATGTCTTCTGTGTTTTGTATCCAATCCTGCTTTTGGATACCTAATCATTAGACAATCCTGATGCAAACAAAGGACCATGTCATACTGGCCTTACAGCTCCTCAGAAGATACAATCTGTTGTGTTTGTCCTTTTCATTTCTTCTGACAGATAAAAGAAGGGGAAAACAAAACATAGTGGCAACATCATAGAGAGGTGGAGGATGGAATCAGCATTAGGAAACCACAGGGTGATCGAGTGAGAGAGTGGTCAGTTGGCAGCAGCATGAGCAGGCCACAGAGTGGCATAATGACAGATTGTGGAGGTGGAGGCCGCATGAATAGGCACAGAGTGGCATAATGACATAGTGTGGAGGTGACACAGCATGAGTAGGCCACAGAGGGCACAATGATATAGTGCAGAAGTGGCGGCAGCATGAGTAGGCCACAGATTGGCACAATTACATAGTGTGGCGGTGGCAGCAGCAACAGCAGCAGAATCAGGCCGGAGAGGGGCATAATGACATAAATTTCAGGTGGCGGAAGCTAGGTGACATAACGAGGAGGTGGCGGCAGCAGCAGCAGCAGCATCAAGCCAGGGTGTGACATGGTGACATAGCCTGGAGGTCACAGCAGCAGCAGTGTGAGGAGACCTGAGTGGTGAGGTGCCAGCAGCATCAGAAGGCTAAATAATGGCCCAGTGAAGAGTCGGGAGGTGGGTGGCAATACTAGTCCCTGGTAAAGATTGTGGGTGATAGAAGGAGCAGCTGGCAGCAGATGTGTATCATCAGAATGGGTAGCAGCTAGAGATGGGCGAATTTCTCAAAAATTCACTTCGCCGACTTCGCCGAATTTTCGGACAAAATTTGTTTCAGTCCGAATTACTTTGGGACAAATGGCGTTAAAAATCAATTCTTGGCTGGGGTTGTCAGATGTCATCTGGGAGGAAGTGGATGACCTAGTCAACTATTCAAGAACTGTTGGCTTGGTGATCAATACACGGCCGCTAGAGGACACCAGTAGCTCTGGCCTCACTGAGTGACTCCTGCTGTGACGTCCCCTTACTGTGCTGCAACCTGTGCCTGCTCCAGGAACATTTGTGTCACTGCCCCTCCCATGTGAAGGGCCTGCCACCTCTCTGTCTGACATACTGTTTGATCAATAATTTACAATAAAATAAACTCTGTTTAATGTACAGTAGATGTGTGTATATGAAAAATACGCAAGCTGTATTTCAAAGGTATTTTACCTTATAAGTGAAAAAAGTAACTCTTTGGCGCAGGGAACATTATCTCAAAATAATAACCTGCCTTAGGTGGAGATGTGTGTATGTGAGAAATACACACACTGTAATTCAAAGATAGTTCACCCCAATAAGTGAAAAAAGAAACTCTTTGGCACACAGAGCAATATCCCAAAATAAAAAAACGCTGGATTAGGAACATGTGTGTATATGACACACAAACACACTGTGTAGTTGAAAGGTATTTCACCCCGATAACTCTAAAATCGGAAGTATTTGGCAAAGAGTGCAATCTAGTGCTGCTGCAGAGACATCCGTGTACTGTACATAAGAGACACAGTGGCAAGTGGCAGAATATAAAATGACTGACCTATTTATAGGACTGTGACATCACAGAAGTTGGTTGACTGCTGATTGGCTGCATGTCTGCATGTCTTGGCTTTGAGGACGTTGCTTTCTTTCTGCATAGTTCTTTGTCCCATGTGACGCCATGTGCTCGCGGGCATTTTAGAAAAAGAAATTCGGCTTCATTTAGAATCGAATATATCCTGAAATTCAAAGCTAATTTCACTTTGTTAGAATCAATTTGGTCATCCCTAGACTAGACAACAGCAGCATTTACAATATATCATATACCAGGTACAGACACTGGTAATATTTTGGTACAAAACAAAAACTACCAAATACTCCACATTCAATATGATGCCTGGGTGTAGAGAAAACCCATGATACAACGATATATGAAGCCCTGGTTATACCAATATATTTCACAAAAAACCAAACCACTAAAGGTATAATGCCTAGGAAGAATATATAAAATATAACTTTTATTAAATGCTAGATTAAAACTTTATGTTCCCCTAAATCTACAAAAAATACCTAACAAATAACCCTAGAATATGACTGCCTAGCAAAACATGGAGGACCCGCCCCTAAAAGGGCGCCCCCAAACAGAAACCTAAACTATCACTATCCCTAACTATCCCTAAATATCAAAACTACAGAACATATATTAAACACACAAAGCATAAACAAGAAAAAAAGGGTGTGCTCAAAGAAAAAAGTGTGCAAGAAATAAATAAATAACTATACATTCCCAACAAAAATTCCGACGCGTTTCCCCCCAGATAATGGGGTTTGATCAGGGAACACTATTGCATCTTTAGAGGTAGATAATAATGCAAATACAAAAATTATTCTTTCCGTTGTTAGGGCTAAAAGTGAACTCACGTCCCTTTATGATGATACGGGTCATTGATAGAATACAAAGGGACTAGTAATAAAGGAGGGTTGTGAGCCTAGTTTGTTTCATTTTCTAGGAAAAGATAAAGCACCTAATTCACTATTTTCTGAAAAATTAATTTCCCATTGATTGGTAGATGTGTAACGTAAAAGGAACCTGTCACATTGAAAATCTATCTGATCTGCAGATTGCATGTATAGAGCAAGAGGACCTGAGCAGATTGATGTAGAGTTTTTTGCAGAAGATTCAGTAGAACTTGGAGTTATTCACTTAACTAATCGATTATTTTGGGAAAGAAGTACAGTGGGTGGTTTGATCAGTGATTGACAGCTAACTCCTGAATCTTTCCCCACAGAACAATATATCCTCCCACTCTATAACATGGGCCTCGCCAATCAGATAGCATGTTCAATGTGACAGGTTCCCTTTAAGTTATAAATATCTCTGAAGAGAAAAGTGATAAAGAAGATCCAACCCAGGATATGCCATAACTTTCCCATACAGTCTGTTAGAAAAACATCAGCTGTACTTTACATTTTCTGAAAACATAATTTCTTACAGTTTCCTATGGGGGAATTCTAGTTACGTTTCAAAAATATCTCCACATAAAGTGATAGAACAGAACTCTAAGCAGCATATAACATTAAATGTGTCTAATCCATGGAAGATCATTTGGAAAATCTGTAGCAGAAATCTAAGGGGGGACATGTATGAAAAGGTGTAAGATTTTCTTTCTTTCCTATAGCAACCAATCAGAGATCCCCTTTCATTTTTACAGAGCAGTATATGAAATGAAAGGGGAGCTCTGGTTGCTATGGACAACAAAGAAAGTCTAACACTTAGTTTTCATACATGTGGCCCTATATTTTCAGAGTTTGTGTAACAGATTATTTGAAAAATAAATTTTTGCAAGCGTCTCTGCAGAAGAAAGTTATGGAGCGGAGCCATGGATCAGAACCATAGAAAGTACCTTCAAACAGCCTAGATATTAAGGGCCACATGTATGAAAACTATCTAGGTCTAAGTCTCCCTTTGTTGTCCATAGCAACCAATCAGAGTGCCCCTCTAATTTTTCCAAAGCACTTTTTGAAATGAAAGGGGCACTCTGATTGGTGTCTATGGGCCACAAAGTGATTGCTAAACCTATTCAGTTTTCATACATGTGGCCCTAAGAGGTTTTCAAGTTCAAAGTTGACTATGAAATGTTGTACTTAAACAGTGCTATTGCTTCCACTTATCTAGGTCTCACTGATCAAGCAAAGAAAGTCCACCATGGTCTTCTTTGTTGATATAAGTATATATTTTGAATACATCTACAGAATAAAACCAGTCTAACTCGAACAACTAGTATCCTTTGACTATTAATGACCACAAAACCAAAAAATAGAGAGAATAATAGTCTTAAAACTTTTTATTAAATAATGTAATAAAAGGAATATGCAAAACTAGATAAATAGATATAATCTCAATAGTCAACACAGGAATATGCCTAATAGTGTCAGTAGATCAAAATAGATGGGACCAACAAACCGTACTCTAGTAGACCCTTCAGGGAACCTACAAAAGCCCTTACCTACAAACACATTGTGTCCTCCCCAATAAGGGCATCCCTGTCAGGAGCCTCACCCTGTAGAAAAAAAACCCTATCCCTAAGGTCCCATCCCGACATGTTTAGATCAACCCTAATCATAGATCACATCAGGGAACAGGTAAGGGGTCTTAACGGACCCAGGGGTAAATTAAAATACACATGCTCCAAGTGTTCACAAAAAATATCAAAAAATTGTATAAATCAATAATGAGACATGCAACCTATGAGTCATGTAATAGACAAAAATATTGGCATAAGGAGATCACGGGTACAAACGATGCATAATATAAAACATACAAGGTGCTAACGCATTTAGAACAGCATACAGCACAAGATCAATATAGAAAACACAAAGGGCCAAATATCACAGGTTCAAGCAAAAAATGACACCTCAGCCCTGTCCTGTTAACAGCTGCCTCTAAGAAAGACCATCACATTAGGAGCGTTCACATTCTAATGACCCAGACAGTACCTGAGTATATAGAATCAGAGATCTCAAATGACGTGTCACTGAAGGAGATATAATAGGTCTTACCTTAATAGAGGGGTAGAAACATAACCCCCAAAATGAAAATGCAGGGGCTGCAGAGTAAATTAAAAATAATAGCTAACTTAAACAGGTAGTTTACATATATATAAAATCAGAAAATGTCCAGTGCACATATACTGTAATCACCCTTTTTCTATTGGGTGAGGTTCCTTATTGGGGCGAACACCCTATGTTTGTAGGTGAGGGCTTTTGTAAGTTCCCTTAAGGGTCTACTAGGGTACAGTTTATTGTTCCCACCAATTTTGATCTACTGACACTATTAGGTGTATTCCTGTGGTAACAATTTAGATTATACCTATTTATCTAGTTTTATATTTAGAACAGCATACAACCCAACACTATTTACTAAAAGTTACGTTTAAGACAATTGTTCCTCCTTTTTTAGTTTTGTAGTATATATCTTGAATAGTCAAATCAAAACAGGACAAATTCTTTTTTTCTTTTTGTATAACAGAATACAATATTGGTTGGTAACAGCAGAGAACAGATTAGAGACTGTTTAAAGAATCTTGTCATAACCTCCCTGTACATTCATATTTATTACTTACACATTCACTAACATTCATTTAAGATTAATTTCTTGCTGTGTAATCACCTTCTATAAATCCTCTGTGATTTTCTACCTTTCTGGGATTGGCTTCCCTTGCCGTAGATTCTGGATGAATCATAACACATTTTAATATTAATTACATATCTAAATCAATTTGGCTACAAAAAGTATTTGTATCTTAAATGTATCAGCTTGTCAGCAATTTTTGATACATTGAATTAACAAAGTTTTCTAACAACACACCACACACATTATATATATATATATATATATATATATATATATATAATATATATATATATATAATATTATATAAATTATATAAATAATTTTTTTTTTTAAAAAAACTTGAGGAGCACAATGTGTTTTGAAAACATCTTAGCAAGAATGAACAAAATCCTTACATATTAATGACGACATCTGGTGAGATTTTTGTAATGTTCCGCCAACAACAGAATATTTCAGTATAATTGTCATAAGTGCAACAAGCCATACCTAAACAAGCAGTGGCAGCAATTAACTAAATGGGAAAAAAGGGAGGGTTCTTAAAATATCATCATAAAGAGATTTGGTTAGAAAATGTTGGCTCACAAACCAATTGACAATATCTGATTAAATCAGTGCATAGTTTATGTTTGTATTTTAAAAGTTATTTAAACTATATACAAAAATTATTGTGTAAAATAGTTTATATCAGTCATTTTTAGCCAGCCACTTTTCATCTTTCCAGGACTTGCTAGTCCTCTCCTTTCGGTGTGTTCTTGTTGGGAATGGCAACCATTCAATGGACTTCACACTCCTCAACCTGGATACAAGAGAAAGGCATAGACTTTAAACCTTCTGTTCTCCATCAGTTTCTTGGATTTTATGTTATATAAACTACACATGTACATTGATCAAGTAAGAGAAGCTGAACAGACCTATATAGAAATTTTTGGGAAAAATTTAATGCAACTCAATTACTGACACACTTCTCTGTGGGAGTGTGCATTCAGAGATAGCTGTCAATCAATGAGTTTAACAATTCATTAGACTCATAAGCCCAGATGGAAAAGGAATAAAATCAAAAGATTCAAATTGGGCACATGTAGTGTGGGGTTCTATCTCTTTCTTACCTACAGTTTTCCTAAAATACATTAACTGGAAAATTAAATCGGAAACAGGAGACCGTGCCAAAGAGCCTATATCAGTATTTTTATCCAGCATAACCACTTTCCATCTTATGAGGACTTGTTAGTCTTTGCCTTTTGGTGTGTTCTTATTGGGAATGGTATCCATTGTTGATGGGACTTCACACTCCCCAACCTGGATACAAGAGAAAGGCATAGGACTTGAGCCTTCCGTTCTCCCTCAGTCTCTTGGGATTTATGTTCACCTTCTTTCTACCAGTTGTGCAATAGATTCTGCAATGAAAGCTCCTCCCTGGACTCACCATACTCAATCCCCACCACAATTTCCTTGTTTGTTTCTGTCATCCTGGCAATCAAGTGAAGTGGACTGAACCAGAGCAGCACTTCCCTTTCTTACTCGGTCTTAACCATGGCCAGTGATTCTGCTAACTCCAGTGCCTTTTCACATTTACACTTCACTTCTATCTCTAGTTTAGGCTGCTGGTTTATCTCAACATTTCGCTGTGTCCCATAATAAGGTATTAAGAAAATGCCCCTAAGCAATGCACCCCTAAGGTCTGGAAAGTTAGCTTCTGTACAATGCCTCCAGACAATGGAAGATAATTGTGGTAGTGTCCTGAAACTTTTCTGGTATCAGTTAAACTGCCCTCTTGGCATTTCCCTCCATTGTGCTTAGCACCAGTGTGATGCAGGAACTTTATGCAGTTGAGCAGCAGCCTACTTCACCCTTGCTGTCCGTCACTGAGACACTCCACTGGTCTGATTTGAGAGACTTGCATTACTGCACCAACTGATTACATAACATATGTAAGATTTTGAGTATCTGTGGTTCTAGCAGCTGGTTCTAAGCCATGCCTGATCATGCCTGGGTCTGCCACATCTTGATCTAGTTCTATTCTTGTTTCCTATTGTGCAAACTATTTCAAGTGTCACATTTTGTCTCATTCTTCAAACTAATTTTTTTCTCTTTTTTTTTTAATAAGACAGTTGCAGATCCAAACAAACAAGTTTACTGGACTGACATTTTCCTATAGCCCCAGAAGATTTGCCAGAGCTAGTCGCCCACAGGCTAATGATACACTCAGCCAACATTTTATTTGCAGCATCAAATACACAATAATTCAACTAAACTACCAGCACTTTTTACCACGTCACATAGAGTTGCCTCCTGAAGTTTCTCCCCTTGGTGCCAAGATCCATGCCTATTTATGACATAGCTAGCCCCCACTCTACCCTCAGTATTGTAGTTCCCTGCACAGCTTCACCACATGCCTCAACCTGCAAGTACTGGACCCTTCAACGACTGTGCTCATACCTATATCTTTCCTGGTGGTTGAAATCCCAGAAGGCCAGTGCAATATTACAATCCACTGCAATCTAGCCACTGCAATCCAACATGACTGCATGGCTGGACTCTATTGCCTATGGGCTCGAAAGACTAAAGGGGACATGTATGAAAACTGTCTAGGTCTAAGACCTTCTTTGTTGCTCATAACAATGAATCAGAGCTCACCTTTCAATTTTTTCAGAGCACTGTATGAAAGGAAAGGAGAGCTCTGATTGGTTATGGGCAATAAAGAAAGTCTTAGACCTAGACAGTTCTCATACATGTGGCCCCTAGTATGTACTAGTAAAATAGAAAATAACACATATGCAATGCAGCATGATATCATACAGCAACATAAATGTATAAAGTCAAAACATCTCATAAATTGGATATTCTTGCAAAATAGACTCTTTAGGTGACATGTATGAATGAGGCTGCACCAGTTTTCTTGTGTACTTTGAGTGAGAAAGAATGTATGAACAGGTGCACTCCAAACTTTGGCTCGATAAATGCCTTTGTATTGCACCAAAGATACTTTTTAATGCACCAAAGATTTGGGGCATTCTTGGGGCGTCACACCACATTTGTAGCAATAGACACATTTGTGATTCTTTGACGCCAAACCTCGGCGCAGAACAGTTAGTACAGCTAGAACCAGTTAAAGGGGGTCTGCCTGAGCCAGACTTGTCATATTGGCTTTACAATGCACCTGTATGTATGAACTGCAGAAGAACAGGCTCATACATTCTGGCACATTCTACAGTGCCTTAAAGCTATTTAGAACTCGTTGCTCTAGCTGCCCTAGCGGACCATGGTGACATCACTCCCTTCTGTATATCAGTATGAGCAGCACAGGAGCTTGTTTATCTATGTCACTAAGGGTATGTTCATACTGCGTCATGCGGTGTGTACCTGTGCGCGTTACAAAGACGCCATGTGTGTAGAAGAATGCGCTGATCAGTGCGATCTTCTAAGGCGTGGCGAGGAAGGGGGGCAACCCCCAGCCAGCCCCATTCAGCAAGTAATCATAGCTCTCTATGATTACTGTAATTACAGGATGTATTTCAGAGCACATTGCAGCGCAATTACATCCCAAAATATATCCTAAAAGATGCCGTGTGAACATAGCCTAACAAATCTTAACTCTTAAGAGCTTAGTAGCCTTCAGATCTACTATTTAAACCTTTATATTGGCAATGTTCCCATAACAGGTTCAGCAGGGAAAAGCAGAGATGATATGCCAATTTCTGCTGAAGAACCACCCACAGCCTGAACAGAAAGGGGGAGCCTGAAGTTGGCTTTGAACAGCAGGTTCTCTGAAACTCTATAGAACAACCCTTTAACCTCCTAATAATGTATATGTATGTCAACTGTACTCTATGTGAGGAATTTGGAACATGGCAACCTCAGAACTGAGGAAGAGTCTTTTTGCAACTTGGTATTAGAGTAAGTTTACATGACTGATTTGGGCGCGGTTTTCGGTGCTGTTTTGGCCCAGATTAGAAGATCCCCAAAACAGAGTAAAAAAAACAAACATGAAACTCCTCCAGTTCATTTCAATTGACTCCTATGTAAAACCGCATTGCTGAAAAATAAGTGACATTAATTCTTGATGCCTTTTTGGCAAGTAAATCACCCACAGGAAACAATGGAGAGCTTCAAAACAGCATCCAGAACACCTCAAAGTAATTATTGCATGTTTTTGAGCATAGATTTCCACCCCTAGAAAACCCTGGCACAAAAATTTATTTTGGAATAAAAACCATGTTGAAAACCTCATAAAAAACGAGCTGCAAAAAACACACTTACCTAAAAACCTCACCAAATTCTCATCAAAAACTCATCTAAAAACTGCAAAATATGAGGAGGTAGCTAACATAGATGACTGCACATACTGTATTTAACTTTTTACTTTCTGACTCTCTCTACAGCTCTCACTGACAAGCAGCTTTAGCATTCTTATACCCAAAGGTCCACCATGTCCATGGTCCCACAAAGCCCATGGCCCCCACAGGTGTTTTCTCTATTCTCCTGTGGGCCAGTCTGAGCCTGCCTATAAGTAACAAATATAAACATCTACAATTTAATCCTTCATGGCTTACACCTGTTTTTAAGAGGGCAATAATTTACTGAAAAGGGTATTACAAAATTTACATTGGAGGGGTTAGCTGAAGCCTTTGAAATTAATACGGAGCCTAATCAAATCTGTAAAAAGAAAAAAAAAGAAAAAAACTAAAGGCAGTTAGCCAGAAAAAGCTAAACAAATCCCCGAAAGATCAAAATAAGACATAGCTCCTAAGTGGGTTCTTCACCCTTGTATAAACAAATGAAAAGAAAGTGTAGGTGTTTCTGTCCTGCTAATACATCAAGTAATATATTTAATTGGCTAATTGGCTAAGCAGAGAATCAGTTCAAATGTGTATAGTGCTCCAGGACCAGATGGATTACAGATGAATTACATTCAGTCCATTGGTATGGTGCCAAACGGCTAGATCAAGGCAAAAGAGATCTAGGTGTTGCCTAGGTAAATATATGGTGGCAAACTTGGGTGCCTAGGGCGCACCAGAGGAGTTTATTTTAGGGGCTCACTGTGACTCCTTTTCTCTGCCAACTGCATGCTACCCCCACCTGGTCTTGCTTCAACTTATACAGACCGATGTCATGACATCATCACACTAATCTGTACTCAAGATGGAGCACTGGGTCTTCTGAGTCTCCCTCACCTAATTGCTGCAGGACACCGGATGGTGAACATAAAAGGTCTAAATAAGATATATTTCCCCCTCCCTGAATGATACATTTTATATAAATAAAAATCTATCAAAAACTATAACACAAAATACTGATAATAAAACCATTAAATAATGAACATACAGTTACCAAATAACATTGCTACATAAAACCAGAATCCCAAGGCTAAAATTACCAATAATTCCACTAAGACCAAATACCTTCACATCATGACCACATATCATCACCACATAGTGACTGAATAATACCACAACACAATGGCCACATATCACCACCACATAGTGTCTGAATAATATCATCACACCATGACCAAATATCACCACCAAATATTGACTGAATAATGCCACCATATATCACCACCACATAGTGACTGAATAATACCACAACACTCTGACCACATATCACTACCACATAATGACTGAATAATACCGCCACACCATGATCACAGATCACCCTCACATAGTGACTGAAAAATACCACCACACTATGACCACAAATCACCACCAAATAGTGACTGAATCATACCTCCACCCCATGACCACAAATCACCACTATAAAGAAAGTGCATAATACCGCCACACCATTTCGGAATATAAACCATTAGACTTTACACACAAATAAGTGATTACAGTTCAGGTACATTTAGTGACTCACATGTGATGTTTCTCTGATGAGTTGTTCACGGTCCCTTTTCTTTTCCATCTGGTCCACACCTTCATGCTGACTTCTTGCAGCCAACACTCGTCTCTGCAGATTTGGACACAAATAACTTCTCCACAATTAGGTAGCTCTATAGCTCCCATCATCAAATAGGGAGCATAATATGTTCCCTCAGTTAGGTATGTATGTATATATGGGCCCTTCAGTTAGGCAGATATATATATGCCCCTCAGTTAGGCCGGTATATAGATATGAGCCCCTCAATTAGGCAGGTATATAGATGGGCCTCTCAAGCAGGTATATATATGGGTCCCTCAGTTAGGCAGGTAACCACCAATAAAAATAATTTTTTAATTGCCCCCTTTCCCCCTTTTCCCCCAAACCAGCGCCTTCATCCTTTGCCTTTTACAATGGCAGAGTGGGTTTATCAAAGCCCCCAGCGTGTGGATTTTCCCCCCTTTTTCGGTAGATCCTTGGCCACACCGCCTGGGAAAACTTAAAAAAGGGAGGGGGCTATGCAAGCCCATGAGGGCAGCCCGCGAAAGAAGTGATTTCAAAAGCTGCTCAGTTTCAGACAACGGGGCCCCGGGAGGACCTTAACCACCATGGGGATTTCCCGCAAAGGCCCCCTTTTTGACCCCAGCTGGTCGGACCTGGGGCCCACCGGAGTATCCTCCAATCCTTCAGTGGGGCCAAAGTACGAAAACGGGAAAATATAGAAATTAAACTTAATGTTTTTTTTTTGTAAAATTTCCCTTTTAGGGAATTTTAATTTAAAAAGGATTATGGGTTTTTAAAAATAATAAAAATAATTAATAGCCAGCACAGTTTTACTAAGGATAGAAGTTTTTTCAAAAAAAACTTAGATTTGTTATTTCAAGACAGTGATAGGGGAAATCCCCGGAAAAAAAAGGAAAATGCCCCTTTTTCCGGGTTTCTTTAAAAAAAATACCAAAAGTATGTTTATTTGGAGGTAGTAAATTCTTGTTTTTTAATGTTGATCCCAAACTCATTGCCACTTGTAAAATTTTGGGGGGGAAAATTTCCCCCTAGGGGAAAAGATTGTTTTTAAAGAAATTAAAGGGTTTTAAAAATTTTTTTGGATCAATTGGGGGAAAAGAGGTTTTTCTACACTAAAAAATAATTTTCAACCCCCTTTGTTGAAATTGGAAAGGCCTATGTCTTTTGTGAATTGTAAATAAGTTACATTTAGGGTTTTTTTCAGTAAAGGGAAAATTTTAGTAAAAGTGTATACAAGGTTTAAAACACTGTTTTATACACAAGTAACATAATTAAAATGCTACAAAAGGAAAAACAAAACACACAATAGGTTGGAA
This sequence comes from Phyllomedusa bahiana, assembly GCA_025379985.1. NCBI lineage: Eukaryota > Metazoa > Chordata > Amphibia > Anura > Hylidae > Phyllomedusa > Phyllomedusa bahiana. The sequence goes on from JAODAL010022806.1 coordinate 42,480, forward strand.
AAAAAAATTGACATGGGAAATTTAAATCGTAGCGTATAAAACAAAGAAAAATTTTTGTTTATCAGAAAAAAAGTTCCCCTAATTTTCCCCCCTTTAAAACCAAATTTACTTTTTTAATAAATTTTAGCTTGAATATAAACAAACCCAAATTTTTGCAGGGTTGGATCTTTCGAATTCACTCTACATTTCCAACTTCCCGCAGAATTTTCTGAAAAAGAAAAAGTGACTTTTTTGGTTTCTGTTTTCTTTCTTTTCCCAATTTTTTTTCCTAAAAAAACTATTGTTTATAACACTAAAATCAGTCCAAAACCACAAGATGAATGTCAAGGGATTGTAGGCCTATGTTTTGTTTCTTTTCCAAATATTTTAATGTCTTCATCTTTGCGGTATTTCTTGCATCTCTGATGTTACAAGGGTTTATTAAATTTTTATGCTTTCTTTTTTTTACCTGACCATATATTTCTATAATTGACCCCAATTCTGTACCCCAAACCTGTGTTTTATATTGTCAAGCACATAGCGGCCTGAAATTCATATATATTCAATTTGTTTTAGGATTAAATGTCAGAATATTGTTTCATTTTAAAAAATAAAATATTTTTAGCCGAAGTGCAGGACACAGGGGGATAAAAAAACGTTGCAGAGCTGTTTTAAAGGGAACACAGTCCCAGGGGAAACAATTTCCAGGGAGGAAATAGCTACTGGTGCAGCGATAGGATTCAGCAGGTATAAGGTGCGTGGACAGCGCCGAGTAAGCAGACATTTAGGCAAAGTTAGCAACATATGAAACCAGGGGTTTAAAAAGGCAGCGCTTTCAGCACAGTGTCTAGCTTTGGAAGCACACCAAGAACACCCAGATTCCCGGGAGGGAATCCTTATGAAGGGAAAGGGGCAGAGGTTACGGGAGGAAGCGGAAAACATTGTGTGCAAAAATTCCACAGGTGGGCCGGCACCCAAGGGTGCACACACACGCTGGGAAGCCACAGAGGGGGAAAACGCGGAGAAGCAGGGCCGGGGAAGTAACCTGAGCAAAAGGTGTAAGCAAACGCACTGCCGTGTAAAGCCCCCACAGGGGGCCCCAAAAGGGGCCCGACACAGGGGGCAGGACACGAAACCGCGCCCAAACCGGGGCCCCGCGCGATCCGTGACACTACCTAAGTTTTCAAACCCTCAACAATTTTTTGTATTTCTTCTTGGACAGTGGGAAAAGAGTTATTATAGTGTTTCCTGATACATTTGCTGGTTCTATAAAACCCAAGAAAAGCCCCTTAACAGACCCCCCAAACCCACTCAGGGGGACAACCCTGGAATAAAAGTTTTTTTTCAAAACTGCTTCACAAACTCACAGCAGCTTTCACCCCACTCGTCTCCTCAGGCTGTGAGTGGGTTTTAAGCATGACAGCAATTCAACTTCTAGGGGAGCCATTATTCGGACAGAGAAAGTTTTGGGTTACCCCTTATTAAACACCTGCCTGGCAGGAGGACTGAATACAATGCCTTTTTCGTAAACGGAGAATCTTGTTAACTAGCTTTTTCCCCCTCACTCAGTCTGTCCATCCCAAACGCTCTCCAGTAATTAGATAAAAAGTAGTTGGTACACAGATTACCATAGAAACCTGTCTGCACTCAAGAGGACATAAAATGTCTGTTATCTCAAAACTAAAGTCTATTGACCAATGTATTTAGAAAAAAGTATTTCTGTACTATTCCTTTTAAGTTGAAAGCTAATATTTGTAATGAGAAAACCCCTTTAACCCCTTACCGACATTTGACGTACCCAAAGTCAGGGGCGGGGGGGTTTTCCCGCCTTTGACTATGGTCGTCATAGAGATTTTGCGAGATCAAAAGGGAAACCCGCAAGATCCCGCTGGACCCTGTATATTGTGATAAACCCCCTTAGCTATTAAGACGCGCGCTAAAAAAAGACAAAGGGAAAGGAGCTCCTTCTGTCTTTTTGGGTGCAGCAGGGGGTGATTCAGCTCCGGGGCATACCTAACCTGAGAGTTAAAAAAACCTTCCGGCAGGTGACTATAGTTGCATAGAGACCATTAAAGAGCGGGTTCTCCTGTACTGTCTCTATTGACTGTATCTGAGGTCATTTGGGCTACAAAATCCCATAGGGAAAAAGTGAAAGTGAAAAAGTTGAGGTCTAGAAAGTGTAATTTTGCACGAACGCATAATTTTTCGCCCAATAAATACGGTATTTTTACTTTTTTTATAAACTTAAAAAGTCGCTCTTATTTTGGCCCCGGGCATAGTTTTTGGCTTATTAGGGGCCCCAACTTCGGGTTTTTTACTTGATTTTATCCAAAAGGGGAACAAAGAGACAGTGATACAAGAGAAAAGGATGGAATTTAGTGAATACCTTGTAACCTCTAAGTGACAAGGACGTCAGTGATTTTATTCAATGATATTAGGGACCACCTCACCCTCTATTACAACTGCATATAATAAAAAAACCATTCCAAAAAATTTTTATAGATCTGAGATTAGAAATAGTTGCCTCTGCAACATGGATATTGGTCTGGTTGTCTAGCTATGCCAGCAACTTTAAACCCTAGATAAACACCATGTACAAATAAATAGACTAGGTTTGAAAAATATATGTGATGCACCTATGGCTGAAAAGGGGGAGATGCTGAGATAGTGGTTATCTAGTGCCTAAAAGCGCTTTTAAAGGGCTCTTTAGATAACACCTAAGTGATAAAATCACCATCTATGCACCTAATATGCTATGACAGGCTCTCTAGATAACACCGAAATGATAAAGAACCACTTCACCCAAAAGTATATTGTAAGCTGTTTTAGAGAAATATGTTTTTGAAACCTGAGCAGTGAACGATGAAGTGGCACTGTAGGATAGTAGCGATCTGTGCTCCCAATGTGCTATAACAGGCTGTCTGGTAACAAGATCACTAGCTATGGGCCAAATGGCTATTACAGGTTATGTTAGATATTTTCAAAGGCTCATGGGAAAAGAGTTCATGGGCCTTTTAGAATATTTTAAAATTTGGGGAAATATTTTTCAAGTCAATTAGCTCCTAAAAGAATGGCGCCTTCTTCTAATAAGAAATCATATCTCTTTTTAGAAATGTGTGTACTGAATGATGAAGTGGCAGTTTGATGGTATTTTTCAGCCATTATTTGGTGGTAATGAGTGGTCATGATATGATGGCATTATTTGTTGTTTGTAATGGTATCATTGGTAATATTGTCCTTGATGTCTTGAATGTTGCAGAATGGTAATAACATTTGTATCTTGTATAGTAGCAAATATATGACTATTATTATCAGGCATACATAGAAAATTGTCTTAAAGGGAACCTGTCAGGGAGTTGATGCTACTCCATCTGAGACCAAAATCTGATAGAGAGAGAGAGAGAGAGAGAGAAAGCTGAGCTCTTTCATATACTGTATATAGGTTCTTATGATTTAGAGCAGGAGATCTGGTTAAAAAGCAAAGAAAATACTGACCTGACTCCTTATGAGACAGTGGAAGTCATGATTACCCCATTCATATGCAGTGATTGACAGTTTGCTTTGAATACACACTAATACAGGGAAAACTGTCAACGACTGTATGTGGGAGGGGTAATGAGGACTCCTACTGTCACTTAAGGAGTCAGCTCAGTATTTTCTCTGCTTTTTACTCAGAGATCTTGCTCCAAATCATATAAACCTACATATCACAGATCTCAGCTTCTCAGCTCCAATCACATTATGCTGTCACCTGACAGGTTCCCTTTAAAGCTACTGTATATTGTCTGGGGATGTATAGATTTTGTTTATACTCTACAAATACCTCCTAATTTGTCTCTCTGTCCATTTAGTTAAATGGATATGCACTTATATCTCTGCATCATAAACATAACTGTGTTGCATAGGTGTATTGCAGTAATCATTAAAATAACCATGAAGCCCCTTAGCAAAATTTGTTATTGGGTCACAGTCAAACATTACCATCTTCAGTAGCAAGTTAATAACATGAAAATGTATGATTATTTTATTCTACTTGATGCACAGGGATAATAAATACAATGATATCTTAGTACATTGTTAATGCACACAGTAATGTCTTAGTGTCAGGATAATGCACAAAATAATTAGAGATGGGCGAATTGATTCTAACGAAGTGGACTTCATTTAGAATTTCAGGAAAACTTCGGTTCTGCACGAAATAGAAGTTTGGGGTAATTCGCGGGAACGAAGCGTGTTTTTAATTGCTAAAATGGCCGCAAGCACATGGCGTTACATGGGGCAAAGAACTCTGAGAGGAAGAAAGTAACATCCTCAATGACATGTGCAGATATGAAGCCAATCAGAGACCGGCGGGATTCTGTGAAGTCACAGCACTATATAAGTCCAGACGCCATGCTGGCTGCTCACACTGCTCTCGTTGTGCCGCTGGTGCTGCTGCTGCTGCAGAGATCTCATACAAAAGAAATTTGTTTTTAACAGCAATTTTGGGGAGTGTCACTGCTTTTATCAGAGACTGATCCTCTTCCGCTATCATTTTGATTCAATTTGTGGGGTATTGTAATTGAAGTCCAAGGTGGGTCTAATTCTGCCCCATATACATTTTAATGCCATCTGGTCAGTTCTGGAGCGCATTGAATATCCAAGGGTTATTTAAGCCTGTTTGTGCTTTTATATTCAGTAAAATACATGGCGTTTTTACAAGCCACATACCAGTACATTTTTTCCTGGTGATTTCTGTAGCACAATTTATATCCAAGGGTTATTTAAGCCTGTTTGTGCTTTTATATTCAGTAAAATACACAGCGTTTTTACAAGCCACATACCAGCTAATATTCTCCTGGTGATTTCTGTAGCACAATTGCCATCCAAGGATTATTTAAGCCTTTTTGTGCTTTCATATTCAGTAAAATACATGGCCTTTTTACATGCCACATGGCAGTTAATTTTTTCCTGGTGATTTCTGTAGCATAATTTATATCCAAGGGTTATTTAAGCCTGTTTGTGCTTTTATATTCAGTAAAATACACAGCGTTTTTACACGCCAGATACCAGTTTATTTTTTCTGGTGATTTCTGTAGCATAATTTATATCCAAGGGTTATTTAAGCCTGTTTGTGCTTTCATATTCAGTAAAATACATGGCCTTTTTACATGCCACATACCAGTTAATTTTTTCCTGGTGATTTGTGTAGCATAATTTATATCCAAGGGTTATTTAAGCCGGCTTGTGCTTTCATATTCAGTGAAATACACAGCGTTTTTACACGCCACATGGCAGTTACTTTTTTCCTGGTGATTTCTGTAGCGCAAATTATATCCCAGGGTTATTTAAGCCTGTTTGTGCTTTCATATTCAGTAAAATACATGGCGTTTTTAAACGCCACATACCAGTTAATTTTTTCCTGGTGATTTTTGTAGAGCAAATTATATCCCAGGGTTATTTAAGCCTGTTTGTGCTTTCATATTCAGTAAAATACACAGCGTTTTTACACGCCACATACCAATTAATTTTTTCCTGGTGATTTCTGTAGCATAATTTATATCCGAAGGTTACCCAAGCCTGTTAGTGGGTTCATTTGGAGTCAAATACAGGGTGTGTATTTATCTGAAATTTTTGAACAAACAGTATGTCAGACAGAGAGGTGGCATGCTCTTCACATGCGAGTGGCAGAGGCACAGGCCCAGGTCGCAGCACAGTAAGGGGACGTCGCAGCAGGGGTGACTCGGTGAGGCCAGAATTGCCGTTATCATTTAGCAGCCATGTGTTGACCAGCAACCCAAGGGTTCTTGATTGGCTGACTAGGTAATCTACTTCCTCCCAGATGACATCTGACAACCCCAGCCAAGAGTCGGTGGGAACGTCAGACACAACCCTTAGTTGGCATGGTCCGGGAGCGGGTCAGCGGCCCTCACCTCTCCTCAACCCGCCTCTGTCCCGTCCGGTTCCCTCAGCCAGAGATCTACTATGTGGTATGGGCTCAGCGCCACTATACAGCGAGGATGAACAGTTTGAGGAAGGTCAGCAGCTACTTGGAAGCGAAGAACTGGGGCAGACATCCCCTGCTTCTTGCAGTAGGTGGCAAAGTATGGAAGTGGAGAGTTGCATAGGAGGTCATGTTGTGAGGGGTCAGCCTCTGCATACCAAGACCATTGGGGAGGACAGCAGTGAAGAACCAACAATAATCGATGATGATGTAGCCGACCGCACTTGGGAGCCGGGTGAAGCAAGGGCTTCATCATCGTCAGGAGTAGAGGGCGTCAGCTTGCTCGTCAGGCAGCGGCGCAGAAGGCAAGTGGGTAGTGTGGCCGTGAGTCAGCAGGGTAGCAGCAGTGTGAGGTCAGGAGCCAAGCGGCCACGGGGTAGAAAACCCGCTTCGCAGGTCCAAGAAAGTAGCGCCACAGGGGTCCAGCGAGGCAACGGCAGTAGTAGTCACTCAGTGCGGAGCGCTGGAGGTAAAATCAGATACTCTGCGGTGTGGCAGTTCTTTGCTAAGACACCGGGGGAACCGAATATGGGTATATGTAGAATCTGTAGACAGGAAGCTAACGATGGCACCACGGTCCTGCGACAACACATGCAGCGTCACCATCCGGTGGCCTGGGAGAAACGTGGCTCAGATGTGGTGGTCCATCCTGCTGCCGTAGCAGCAGCGCCCAGGGGCACGCATGCCATTGCAGCCAGTCAAGGCTCCACCACCTCTGCAGAAGGGAGCTGTTTCTCTTTGCCATCATCTTCCGGTCCAGATGCTCCTGCTCCTCGCTACTCATGGCGCCAGCAGTTGTTCAACGAGGCGATTGCACAGAGACAACAGTATGCGTCCAACCATCGTAAGGTGCAGAAGCTGACCATGCTCCTGTCCAAGTTGTTGGTACTGCAGTCCCTCCCTTTCCAAATGGTGGACTCTGCACCTTTCAGAGAACTAATGGCTTGTGCCGACGAGACGAGGTGTAGTTTCAAGCCGTAATTTTTTTTCCAAAAAGGCTGTACCAGCCCTTCACAAATATGTAGAACAGAAGGTGGGCCAGTCCTTGAGCTTATCGGTTTGTTCCAAGGTGCACAGCAGCGCGGACCTGTGGAGCTGTAACTACGGTCAGGGCCAGTACATGTACTTGGACAGGAGACGGCGCTTTCTCCTCCAGGTTCTCAAACTGCTGCTCCTGTGCCAATGTCCACCTCCTCCTCCACCACCATCAGCCTCCACAGGTACCTTCATACCACATGTGTAGGGCACAGCGGTGTCACGAAGTTCTACACCTGGCTTGCCTCGGCGAACGAAGTCAAACAATGGAGGAACTGCTCCGCATCATGCAGCAAGAAATCGATGTGTGGCTTTCTCCGCTCCATCTGCAAATCGTAACCATGGTGACGGACAATGAGAGTAACATGGTGTCCACGCTGCATTGAGGAGGGATGGTCCATGCGCCCTGCATGGTGCATGTGTTCAATCTGGTTGTGAAAAGGTTCATGAAATCTTCCACTGATCTTCAGAAGATTCTGAAAATGGGCAGGAAACTGTGCATGCACTTCATCCATTCCTACAAAGCCAAGCACACCCTCGATTTGCAATCAGCAGACCAGCTGCTGGTCTGCAGCAGCAGACCAGCCTCCCCCAACACACGCTGATATGCAATGTTTCCAACCGTTGGAATTCCAGCCTGCACAGGTTAGACCGAATGTATGTACAGAGAAAGGCCATTAACGATTTTTTGATGATCCAGGCGGACAGGAGTTCTCCCCTGTGTAACTTCGAAGCCAGCCAGTGGCAGCTCATGCGTGACTCCTGCCATTTACTGAGGCTATTTGAGGAGGCGACGTTATTTGTCAGTCGTCAGGACTACGGGATGAATAATGTCATTCCACTGCTTCATGTAATGAAACAGATGCTGAAAAATCTGTCTGGGCAGGGGACTGGAGACGTGGAGACTACATCTCGCAGCAACATGAGTCCGGTGGGGACTGAACTGGAGGACGAGGAGGAGGATATTGGAGCATAAGCATCTTCTGGTGAAATGAGTGTTGTTTCTACCTAGGTGACAAGAGAAGAGGAGCAGGAGCAGCTGGAGGAGGTAGATGGAGATGAGGAAGATGAGACAGATGACCCCCAAGCACTGTGGCAGTATACAGTGGAGATGGAGGCAGGGAGTCCCTCAAAGTCACTTGTGCACATGGCCCGCAGCATGCTGATTTGCCTGGCTAGTGACAGCCAAATAGTCACCATCCAGCAGAGGGATGAATTCTGGCTCTCCACCCTCTTGGACCCTCGCTACCGGCCTAAAATGGGAGCCTTTTTTCCAGCTACTGAGAGGGAAGACAAACTCAAATACTATAGAGAAATCCTCCGTAGTCAGTTGGCCGCTGCTTATGTGCAGCATGGTCCATCCTCTGACAGGTCTGACCGGGGGGTTCCTCAGCGCTCATGTACCACTGCCACGGCTGCTGTGGGAAGGTGGGGGTTGGAGCAATACCAGCACCATCAGCAGCAACCTAAGTCTGGAGCCACTGATGAGCAGATTTCTTCACCCGCCTAGTGAGGAGGGCACTCACAAGCAGCAGCAGGACCTGCAGGAGACCCTGAACCAACAGGTGGGGGCCTACTTGGACAGCACTCTGGCACCTCAGTTAGAAGATCCGCTGGACTACTGGGCAGCCAAACTGGATGTGTTGCCGCAACTTGCTGAGTTTGCAGTGGAGAAGCTGTCCTATCCGGCCATGAGTGTGGCATCAGAGCAGGTGTTCAATGCGGCGGGGGCCATTGTTACCCCAAGGAGAACCCGCTTGTCCACCGGAAATGTGGAGCGACTGACCTTTTTCAAGATGAATCAGGCGTGGATCGGCCAGGTTTCCATACACCAATTCCTTAGGCATTAGACTACATCAGCAATGACGCCTCACCAAAACTTAGAGAAATGAGTCTGTATAGAAACTACCTGCCTCAGTCACTTTTCTGATGCTGCCACCCGCCTGAGGCCACACATCTGCTGCCATTTTCTCCATCTGCCTACCACCATCTTAACCAGGGATTGGTATTGCCACCCACCTCCACACTCTGTCATTGTGCCACTCTATGACCTCATGCTGCTGCTGAGGCTGCTGTTGCTGGTGCCATGACCTCCACACTGTGTCATTGTGCCACTCTCTGACCTCATGCTGCTGCTGCTGTTGTAGCTGCTTCTGTCACCTCCACACCCTGTCATTGTGCCACTCTATGACCTCATGCTGCTGCCGTGCCCTCCACACTCTGTCATAGTGCCACTCTGTGGCCTACTCCTGTTGGTGCCATCTCCAGAATTTGTCATTGTGCCACTCTCTGATCTCATGCTGATGTTGCTGAAGTCACCTCCACAATCTGTCATTGTGCCACTCTCTGACCTCATGCTGCTGCTGCTGTTGTTGCTGCTGCTGTCACCTCCACACCCTGTCATTGTGCCACTCTATGACCTCATGCTGCTGCTGCTGTCATCTCCACCCTCTGTCATTGTGCCACTCTGTGGCCTACTCCTGTTTTTGCCACCTCCAGAATTTGTCATTGTGCCACTCTCTGACCTCATGCTGTTGCGGCTGCCGTCACCTCCACACTCTGTCATTGTGCCACTCTTGGCCTACTCCTGTTGGTGCCACCTCCAGAATTTGACATTCTGCCACTCTCTGACCTCATGTTGCTGCTGCTGCTGCTGTTGCTGCCGTCGCCTCCACACTGTGTCATTGTTCCACTCTCTGACCTCATGCTGCTGCTGTTGCTGGTGCCGTGACCTCCACACTGTGTCATTGTGCCACTCTCTGACCTGTTGTTGCTGTTGCTGCTGCCGTCACCTCCACACACTGTATGCCTCATTGTGCCACTCTGTGACCTCATGCCGCTGCTGCTGTCACTTCCACACTGTGTCATTGTGCCACTCTATGACCTCATACTGCTGCTGTTGCTACCGTCACCTCCACACTGTGTCATTGTGCCACTCTGTGGCCTACTCCTGTTGGTGCCACCTTCAGAATTTGTCATTGTGCCACTCTCTGACCTCATGCTGCGGCTGTTGATGCCGTCACCTCCACAGTGTGTCATTGTGCCACTTTGTGGGCTCCTGATGTTGCTGCCACCTCTATACTGTGTCATTGTGCCACTCTCCGGGCTCCTGATGTTGCTGCCACCTCCAGAACTTGTCACTGTGCCACTCTGTGGCCTACTCATGCTGCTGCCGAGTGACCGCTGTCTCATTGGAACACCTTGTGGTTTCCTAATGCTGTTTCTACCCTCACTACTGTATGACGTTGCCGCTATGTTTAGTTTTCCCCTTCTTTTCACCTGTCAGAAGGAATGAGAAGGATCAGGATTGTCTAGCCAAAATCAGGAGTGGATACAGAACACAGAAGACATGCAAATATCCCATTTACTGGTTATCTCTGTTTTGGATCAACTCCTGTTTGTTTTTAACCTTAGCAATACTGATGGATTATTGACCGATTGAAAGCGGACACTGACAGATGAAAGGAAGGGCAAAATGATCAGAGACGTCAACGCAAAATTACTGCCGACACCCTCTCCACTCATTCGGGGGGCCTCTACATGTATCAGCGTTTAACAGAACAGGTTCTGTCATATTCTGTGACGGTTTAAAGCTCTGGCCTTATGGAGTGAACCCTTACTGTGCTGAAACCTGTGCCGGCTCCAGTAACCTACTACTGTGTTCTTTGACGCTATCGTAGGATCTTAGCCCTCAGCTTGTTTTTTTCCAGCTGGCGCTGCCATGACTTTATCAGGCTGCATTCCCGCTTCAGTTTTTTGGTCAGTTTTGCCCCTGTAAGTGCCCAGGGAATTTTAGAGTGAAGCTATTCTAAGAGCGCCGGCAGTCATGTGCATGTCATACTAAAACATAGCATTGTATGAAGACCAAACCCAGCTCCCTCTGCATATTTAAGCATGGAACAATGTTCTACAGCACCCTACATGCTCTCTGCAGCCAGGAAATAGCTGTTTTTTAATGCGATTCGTCCCAAATTAATTCGGGACGAAAATAATTTTGTCGGGAAATTCAGCGAAGTCGGCGAATTGAATTTTTGAGAAATTCGCCCATCTCTAAAAATAATGTCATGGTTGTTACGAGTGGCGCCGCAGCCTTCAGGGTGGGCTGCGGGAGCACTGGTGCACCTGGGGTGTCCCCTGCACCAGGGACAAGGGGCGTCGCGGTCCATATCGGGCCGCAGGCGCACTCGTTCTCCTAGGCGCATCCACTTACCTAGCCGCGCTCCTGCGTCCTTGTGTCTCGCTGCTGGCCGGTGCACGCGTCCCCGCTCCTTAGGGTGCGCGCGCCGGCTTGCTTTGATATAAAGGGCCAATGCGCCAGTAATTTGTTGACCCTATATAAGGGCTACACTTCCAGCACGCCTCCGCTGGATTTTTAGGGCTCTTCGTCTAGTGAGAAAGCATCCCAGAAGCCTTGACCGTGTTTCTCATGTGCCAAACCCTTTGCTTACATTTATCGACCACAAACCTTTTCTGCCTGTCCTGACCTTCCTGCCTGTCCCCGACTACGAGTTTGCCTGATGACTTTGTACCTCGCTATACCTTGGCTGCATGCAAGAGGCATCAGGGGTAGCGACCTGGTGGAATCGCGCCGCAGCAAGTCCATCCTGCCATGCGGCAAGCTCTGGTGAATATCGGGACCCACTTAGACTCCGCTTCCTGGCGTGGTCTGTACCACCACTTGTGGTGGTCCAGTGGATCCACTCCTCGGGCCATTACAATGGTATAGGGATAATCTACTCCGTGACATTGCAACACAGGAATCATAAAAACAGAAAATAAGGAAATCGTACATGATATTATTGCACAGTAATAATAAACAAATAAGGTTGCCGTGTACAGGATAAGGCAATGATCTTACACTAAAGAGAAGAGTAACAGAAAATGTTGTAGAGCATTGAAGAAATAATGCACATAGCAGTACCATGGGACTTTAGAGTAATACTTAGAATGGGGACAATTTGAGGAGCGACATATATGAATGGGGCTGAGCTAGTTTTCTGGCGTGATTTGTGCAAAGCAAAGGGCTTTGATGAAGGGTGCACGGCACCTGAAACACATCAGCCTCTGCTCTATCTGTCATGTGCTGTCTTATGGATTTTATTAATATTTCTGAATAAACATTTATTTTTAAAGATGCTGGAATACCTTCAATAACTATTTACCTACACTTCAGTTAGGGTCTACCAATCTTCTGTGCATCTTCAACCCAGGTGAGGGTTTTTTCTTTCTTTATATTTTCATGTTCATAAGGCTAGACACATTTATGAATGAGGTGCACAAATGTTGTACTAATCCATGCTAATTTCAAAAAGGCGAGCCAAATTTTGTCACATATTTTTGTCTCAAATGTATAAAGTGCTGTGAGACTTTAATACATATTGACCAATGCTACACTAACCTACTGAGAAGTACAACAGTGTAGTCTGTGCCAGTTTTCATTCATGTCTCCCTTAGTTTTTCACAACTATTTCTTTAAACAAGTTTTTTATAAGATTTGTGCAGATTAGACATGTAATTACATCACATGTACTAACATTACATGTACAAGAACAACAAAGTTAAACAATTTGTCAGAAAAGACAAGTAACCATACTAACCGATAATGACAATGGTGGCTAAAACTGCATTTATATGATTCAAGTGGTAATGAGAAGGCAAAGAGAGCAAGTGATTATGAGATATAACAGTAAAAAGTTACATTACAATAATATGGGTTACATTACAGTGGACAAACAATATTCAGAGGATAACCACATGTTCCATAATACCTTTTTCCTGTTGCAGGTATATGGGGGATCAATTAGTTTCAGTTCACAAGCGCATTTAAAATTGATTCTTATAACAGCTTCACTTAGGGAAACATGTATGAAGTGTAAGGCCGTGTTCACACGGCTTATTCAAGACGGAATTGCGAGCCTGATTGCGCTCTCAATTCCGGCTGTAATACGGGGCGGGTGCGGGGACGGGGGGGGGGCTGCTGCCCGCCGGCCCCATAGACTTCCATTATCCACGGCGCGTATTGCGCCTGGATAATGTGCATGTCAGTTTCTCCCCGCCCGGCGGATTCGCCGAGCAGATAGGAGCGACGGAATCCACTGTTCTCTATGAGAACGGTGGATTACCGTAATTACTGCGACGGATTGGCGCCGTACTGCAGCGCAAATCCGGCGCGCAGTACCGCGCCATTCTGCGCCCAAATAAGCCGTGTGAACGGCCCCTAAGAAGGTGCTTTGAAGTGAATTGTCGAGTCTCGTTTTCAGTGTATTATGTGCCTGAATGTATGAAAGTGTTTTTTGTGCGATTATAAATGGATTATAAATGGAGTTGCCTATGTGTTAGGCGCATTATGAAACTTAGGTGCATTTGTAATGCACCTAACATATGTGAAGGCTATAGATAGGCTGGAAATAAAAGAAAAGGCATTAGAATAGCATGTCAGTGAAAAGAAACTATGGCACTGATCTTGCTTGGAGGACCACAGGTCCCAGCAGGGCCTGTGGTGTGCTCACTCTTGCTGTATCTAGAATAAAGGGTGAGAGCAGCAAAAATAATTTTCAAATTAAATATAGTAAAAATTTAAAAATTGCAAAATCTGAACATCAGTGGGTTATTTAATGTAAAACGAGTTTTAGATTCTATTAAATTTAAATGCACTTTATAGGAGATAATTTTATATTTGTAATATATATTTTTATATTAATTTTATATGAGAACATTTTTTATTAAATTTAAATAATTAAATTTGATATAGTTTGGTAATTATCATAAATGACTTTTTATTATTGTACTAGTGTATGTTAAGAAATAAGGGACATTTTTTGCCCTAATGGCAAATCTTGCTCCACTTCGATTCCTCAGGCTCAGGCAGATCACATTGAAATAGGTTTGCCTGTTCGAGCTGTAATGAAGATAGTTTTGCCGAGCCACATTCATATATGTGTCTAATATTACGAGTGTGTTGCGACACGCCCCAAGAACGCCTCCAAAACACCCTCTCATGTTAAGCGCATTAGAAAGTGTTGAGTCTGATGAACAATGCGCCTAACATATACGTTAAGCGCATTAGACATCGTAGCCTGCTCACTTAGGTGCATTTTATACCAGAAAAGGATGAAAAACCCGATCATACATGTTTCCCTTAGTGTTGGGGCAGCTTTTCAATAAGACTGTGGTATGAATTGGCAAATTCTGACTTCTTTGACTCATTATGGTTCTAGTTCCAAGCAAGTGGAAGTCTTGCTTAAGGTCTGACATCACTCTGTCCGAGTGGATATAGATTGAAAGGAAGAGAAAAGTTTTTTGAACATACCGGTTGTCAGAGGCTGTGTTTCAAGAGAATCTTGCTGTTCAATGTCTACAGATTCTGCTCTGAAGGAGCCAGAAGGAGAGGGAGGATGGAATTGCGAGTTTCTTTTAGTTGATGCTTCCCTTTGAGAGAATGTTGTGAAAAATTCAGGGAGTTTTTTTTTTTTTTATTTGTCTTGCTGATGCCTCCCATTTTAAATATGTTTTTGTTGTTGATATTTTTTTTTCTTTTCTCTTTCATTATACAGAGAGTATCTACTTCAGAGTGACACTTATATTACAACGCGTTAGGCTGTATAAATGATTGCACTTCCTATTGTTGAAGTACCCTATGGGGACTCAAAATGAAAGTAAAAAAAAAAATTTTAACGTGTAAAAAAAATTAAAAGAAATAAAAGTTCAAATCACCCCCCTTATGCCATTTTTCAAATTAAAAAAAACTAAAATAATTAAAAAATTACACATATTTGGTATCACCCCATCTGAAAAGTCAGATTTATTAAAACATAACATAATTTATCCTGTACACTGAGCACTGTAGTTCCAAACGGCAAAATTGGGTTGTTTTTGGTCATTTCACAACCCCTAAAAACTGGAATAAATTTAATCAAAAAAGTCACATTTCCAAATTGGTACAAATAAAAAGTACACTTTAGCCCACAAAAAAATTACCCTCAATCAAGTCCGTAGGTGCTAGTACAAAAAAGTTATTGGTCGCAGAAAATGGCGCCGCCGCGCAAATGGAAAATGTGGAAAATGTTTTATACCAAGACATAATGAAAACCATAAATGTTTGGTATTGCCAGATTCATATCAACCTGTAGAATACAGAGAACACATAATTTTTACTGAAGATTGAACTCTGTAAAAGCAAAACACTCATAAAAACGGTGCAAGTAGATGTAGGTGGTGCCAGTACTGTTAATACATCATCTGATATAATTAATTGGCTCAGTGTGAACTAGGCTCCAGGCCCAGATGGCATATATCCTAGAGTTCTTAAAGAGCTCAGCTGGGTTATCGGTGTGGTATAGTGTGTATAGTGCCAGGAGACTGCGCAAGGCAAATGTAGTTCCCACCTTCATAAAAGGTCCCAAGTCTTGCCCAGGTAATTATAGACCAGTACGTTTAACATCTATCGTGGGAAAAATGTTTGAGGGGCTCAGAAGGGACTATATATACAGGAATATGTGGCAGAATAAAATATTATAAGTGATTGCCCGCATGGTTTTACTAAGGACAGAAATTGTCAGACCAACCTGATCTGTTTTTATGAAGAGCTTAATAGAAGTCTGGATAGCGGGGCGGCTGTGGGTATAATGTTTTTAGACTTTGCTAAGGCGTCTGACACTGTCCCTCATAAGCATTTTTTGGGTAGAATCCATTGGCTTAGAAATAACAGTGTGTAATCAGATTAAAAACTGGCTATCAGATCATATTCAGAGAGTGGTGGTAAATGATTCCTACTATGAGTGGTCCCCGGTTATGAGTAGTGTGCCCCAGGGCTCAGTATTGGATCCTCTTCTATTCAATGTATTCATTAATGATATAGTGGAGGGGACACGACCAGCGATTACATATCGCAAGGGATAGTATACGGGACTATGTAGTGAAGAGTCATTTTGCATCTCTGAGAAATGAGAATTGGCTGAGTAGACAACCGGGTGGTTGCTTTCATTGTGGCAAATGTAAGTTTTGTAAACATGTGGTGAAATGTAAGGACTTCAAAAGTGCCTCGACAGATGAAAAATTTGAGATTAAAAATTGTATTAATTGTATGAAAACAGGGGTAATTTATATGGCCACCAGCCCTTGCCCGTTGGACTATGTGGGAAAAACTAAAAGAGAGTTACAGAGGAGAGTTGGAGACCACATTGGAGATATTAGATGAGTAGTGGATACCCCAATTGCTAAACACATGCACTTGCAACACAATGGTCGTATTGAGTTACTACAGTTTAGAGGGATTGATGTAGTAAGAAAACCAGTGAGAGGGGGAAATTGGGATCAATTGATTTTGCGCAAGGAATGTTTTTGGTTCTACCGCCTTAATAGTACAAACCCAAATGGTTTAAATGAAAGCAATATTTTTTCTTGTTTCTTGGATGAATGAACTTCTTTCCACCAGCCAGTCGTTTTGTTATTTGATAACTTTCTAAAATAGTGACTCTTAAACATGCTTAATTTATTATTTAACATATAGTGTCGCTCTAGTTTTTCAGACATATATAATTGGTTTGAGGTCTGGGATGGTGGGTGTCTATGTAATTTAAACATATATATGTGGATATGGATTTTGTATCCATGATATCAATAAGTATGTATGGTGAAGATGTGTATGTGAAGCAATATGAGGATAAAATCAATACAGGTTTTTCGATTTGAATTAGCATTTGTAGATATGTGGTTTAGGTACCCGACTAAATGATTGTGTAAGTGGGATTGCCAGATATTTATTAGGGAATGCACTTTTGTTTTAAGTGTTTGGACATGGCAGAGTGCAGTGTGAATTTACTTCATACAACGACATGGTAGTGCTGTGTCTGTACTATAGTGGTTATGTTCCATAGTCCTAAAGAGAAGTGGCGGCGCATGCGCAATTGATCGGCACCTATACGAGCGTTGTATTGTGAGTGCACTTCTCTGTAATTTATAAGAGAAGTGGTGGCGCATGCGCAGCTGATAGGTCTCCTCAACGAGCGCTTACAATGCATTACGGCTGCGCGAAATACATGGACATGCGCATTCGATCAACAGGAACGCCGAGATGGACATCGGCACTCGGCATGGTAGTAAGTAGATGGGACACGGGTATTGGCTGTATATCACGTCACCTGGTAACGTTCAATGGGCATACTAAGTGTGCGGACGTGACTATGTCTGTAACCCCCAAATTGTATTTTACCCCGTGGTCAGAATAAGTTAAATGATGCACTGAAGAGAGGAGAGACTACTCCTCTGAGAAATGCTTCTGGGTTAATTTTGCACAATGTCTGGACTCACTCACCCATATAAACGGAGCTCCAGGGACTGGTGAGGAGTCTGTTTAGGGGAATTTTTGCGGGGTGGTGCTTATTAGATCGAGTGCTCCGCTAAGGGCAAGATTTAGGGCCATTAGAAGTAAAGGGACAGTCTATGGTGTACTTGTTTTGTCTAGACTACATTTATACAGGAACACTGGATACATCGGGAGGCCCAGACTTGCCCTTATGATCATCATCACCGCATTCCTAAATATGAGGTGGAAAGTGATAACATTAATAATTGGATATTGATGATCAAGTTTGTTCTATTTAAACTGTATGCCTTTTGTATATAATATTTGGGAATCTTGAGTTTTAAGTGATTAATTAAAAGTAAAGTTTTAAAGGAGGGTTTTTGCTTTGTAGTTGGGATCAATAGCATGGTGTCTATTTTTGCAGATCTCATGCTCATAAATTGGAAGCAGACCTGGACATACTGAGTGTTTGGGCATCCACTTGGCAAATGAGGTTCAATGTGGATAAATGTAAGGTACTTCATCTGGGTACGAATAATCTACTGGCATCATTTGTCCTAGGGGGAGAAAAAATGGGAGCATCGCTTGTTGAGAAAGATCTGGGCGTTCTTGTAGATCATAGACTAAAGAACAGCATGCAGTGTCAATCAGCTGCCTCTAAGGCAATCAAGATATTGGCGTGTATTAAAAGAAGGATGTAATTTCACCACTGTGTAAAGCATTGGTGCAACCTCACTTGGAATATGCTGTTCAGTTCTGGGCTCCAGTTTAATAGAAAAGCTGTAATAGAGCTAGAGAGAGTGCAAAGATGAGCATCCAAACTTATAAGGGGAATGGAGCATCTTAGTTATGAGGTTAGTGGAATTGAACTTATTTAGTCTTGAGAAAAGACAGCTCCGGGGGGACATGATTAATTTATATAAATATATAAATGGTCCCTACAAAAAGTATGGGGAAAATGAATTCATGTGAAGCCCCCTCAAAAGACAAGGGGACAGTCCCTTTGGCTGGAGATAAAAGGATTCAATCTCCAGAGGAGAAAAGCATTCTTCACTGTGAGGACTGTAAATCTGTGGAATAGCCTGCCTGAGGAACTGGTCACATCAGGAACAGTTGCGAGTTTCAAGAAAGACTTAGATAACTACCTGAAACTAAAGAATATTAATGCGTACGTAGCCACGTAAAATTCTGGATCCTGACTGGTGATGGCTTTGGGGTCAGAGATGGGGTCTTCCCACGAGCAGATTGGTTCTTGCCTTGGGGGTTTTAGGGCATTCACCAGTGGGAAGGCTGGGCTTTAATTCCTTGTCTCCCTCCCTTCACCCACATTTTCCCCACCCTTGGTTGAACTTGAAGAACACGAGTATTTTTTCAACCGTACTATTTAACTAAGTATGTTTTTTTCACATTTTGCCCCACTTAGAATTATTTTTCAATTTCCCAGAATGCTCTATGGTAATATTAATAACACCATTATAAAGTACACCTTGTCTCTCAAAATAAAAGCCCTCATATGTCTATGTAGATGAAAAAATAAAAAAGTTATGGCTCTGGGAAGACTGGGAGGGAAGAATGAACGTAGAAAAAGAATAGGCCTTGGTGTTAAGGGACTCAATGCCATGATCAGTTCTCGCTGCATTCAAAGGGTTGAACAGAGTAGGTAAGGGTTTTGCTGATCAATGCCACTAAAGTAAGGATTTGACTTCATATCACAGGGGTTGTCAGGCTGCCGATTACAGAGGCACACTGTGCTTCTGCGATCATAATGACGACAACAAATATCCTAATGTGGCAGCTGCCTGCCACTCAGTACAAACATTATAGTCATGCATTACGTGTTAACTATAATTATTGATGAACAATTTATCTTATAACAAATATCAGATTCATTACACAAATTGCAGAATTTCATCAACATAACTTTACTAATCAGACTGCTCACAGTTTGTTTTTTTTTCATTTTACTTTTTTTTTGTTCTCTTTTGTCTGTTGATAAGATTGTCAAAACACAAGCGGACATTCAATATGTAACCTCTTTACTATGCAAAACACAACTTACAGCTAATTAAAAGGGTCAAGGATCCAATTATGAAAATATAACTAAGTGGTTTATGTTCTGTGGTTAATGATGTGAGGAAACATTTCAAATACATCATTTTGCAGCCCTTTCTCCCTTAAGGTTTGTATGATTGGGAACAGTTTCTTAAACTCACAAGCAATACAAATGATGAACAGAGATATCTACTTCATGAAACTATATTTAATAACCTCCTACTTGTGACCATTTGGCAGCTCCTGAAAAGTTTTCTCAGCAACTAAGTCTCAGAAGCCAAGCCAATAAAGTGCTAATTAAAGACAGTACAGAACAGACATGAACACTTGGAGCCAGAAGTAATTTGAAGCAAATATACAAGAATAGAATACATGTGCTTGCTGCTCTCACTGATTAAACATTAATTTGATGTCAATATTTTGTTCTATAATGTTAGTTTTAGTTATTAAAAATTACCATGAAAATTAAACAAATTTGTGGAATCAATTATTGTGATATGGTCCTGGTAATAATAAACGGCAGGCTTTTTCGAAAATATGGCCAGATAGCAGAAACATTTCAATATGAAATCTATTTCTAACATCTAAACACCTAAAATTTCACCTTTCACTTTTTACTGTCTACAAAATAATTCTACTGTAATTTCTTCCAAGATTTTAAACCCAACTTATGTAATATTTTAAAACATACCATAATTGTTAGCTGATAAGCATTATTTTATATCTAAATTTAAACCCTAAAAATTTAGCAAAATTCATTCTTAAATAAAATTAAACTCTAGATGACTTGACCACATCATCAGGCACAGGCATCATCATTATGCATGGGCCAGGGAGCATCCAGGGACCAGTGTTCCTCAGTGCTGTTCAATGATGAAAGTTGATTCAGTCTGAGCAGAAATGATAGCAGCCAATGATGCCTGAGATGTCAAGGAGAACAAAATGTATCAACCATGTCAGGTACCAGTCAGGTAACCTTACAGGTCTTCTAGCACACAGACCATGCTGATGTAAACAGTTACGCACAGTATGACGTAACACTTGGTTGCTTCTCACCTCCATTAAATATGCTTGAAGTTATGTGGCATTCATTATCCGGTTCCACAGGGCATTGATTACAATGAGGAGGTCATAAGTGTGTGATGTAGCCAAAGGACTTTCCTTTCTGTGCCTTTCTGTGACTCTTCCAGTCTCTGTGTATCTCTGTTGCAACGTGCTGAAGTTACAAGTGGTCTGACTGAAGCCAAAGTTGTCATAGAGAAACTAGAGTTGTCAATAGGGCCAAAAATGTCAATTGTTTCTCAACTAAAGAACTAAAAAATAATTTATGCTAATTATTAAATTGTATACAATTAAATAATTTAAAATTAATATAAAATGAAATAATATATAACTAATATAAAATTATATTATATCCCAAAAATCTAAAATGATCTCATATCAAATTAATATTACGTTATATCATTGTAACGGACTGGGATAGTGGATCCACTGGACTGCTGCAATCAGTGCTGGAGGCCACAGCAGGGAGCAGAGTCTAAGCGGGTCCCGGTTTTCACCACAGCCTGCAGCAAAGCGGGATGGATTTGCCGCGGCGGGATACCAACAGGTCGCTACCCCTGATGTGACCTGCTTGCGGAGGCGGCTAAGGCACAACACGGTACAGAAACGGCAGGCATACTCATAGTCGGGGTCGGGCCAGAAGGTCAGGGCAGACAGGGGAGGTTTGTGGTCGTTAGACAGAAGTAAACGGAACGGGTACATGGACGAGACGAAATGGAGTGACAGAAGGCTTTCTCGCCTAAGTACAGGCACTATGGAATCGGCGAGGTCAAGGAAGAGGTTGAGCCATTATATAGGGTCAGTGGCCGGCAACACCAATTACTGGCACGTTGACCCTTTAAATTTAACAGAGCCGGCGTGTGCGCCGTAGGGAGCGGGGTCGCGCGCACTGGCTGGCAGACGACGGCGATGGAGCAGGAGCGCGGTCAGGTAAGTGAGGGCGCCGAGGGAGCGTGTGTGCCCACGGACCACGAGGCCACCCGTCCCGGGCGCAACAAGGACAGCGGGGACACGAGCGCGCCCGCAGCCCAGACCACGACAATCATATAAAA